>BMAW01070572.1:0-17196 GCA_019974015.1 Nephila pilipes | reverse complement strand
ATTTATTTTTCCCATTCTCTCATTTTAATTAAAACTTTCATTCCATTCGTTTTTCCTGATACCATTCCTTTTTAACATAATTTATGCATTCAAGCGTTTCATTTAACGCTAATAATGAATTTCTCACGTCTACAGACCTGTAAGTAGAATTCCTACTAGACTTTCTGTCTACACCTAAAATCCACGGAAGTCCTTCCACTCATCACACGTGATCCAGTATGAAAACCTCTACTCTAAAATACGAAGCAAGAGAAATTCCAGCTTTTCTGATCTCTTCTGTATTGCTCTTCTTTAATCTTCATGTGGTCTTTCGCTTCAGACTTCGTGGCCGTTTCCAGGCTAAGTTCATCAGAACGCACCCCTCTGTTAGAATGAAAAAATAATCTTATTAAGAAAATAGAGCCTTCATTTCGGCCATGCGTTCGGAAGGTTTTATTTATTGAGTACAAACAATACTAAACGAACTTTTAATATAACATTCACACACACATATATATATATATATCCTGTATACATTTAACGTATGAGATTATATATAAATATATAATATAATGTGGATATATATATATATATATATATATATATATATATATACATATCCTGCATGCATTTAACGTATGAGATTATATATATATATATAATATAATGTGGATATATATATGTATATAATATAATGTGGATATATATATATATATATATATATATAAACATCTTTTAAAAATATCTTGACCTTTGTCTTCAACTATCACGCGTTAATAGTTGATGCTTTTCAAATATAACATTTATCAATATTTTCACTTTATTGTGGGAAAGGATACCTTAAGTAAACCGAACATTAAGATATTTCAAAAAGGAATTAAAGCTTTGAACATCAATATGTAAATAACAAGTATTCAAATTATACCGAAAACGAATTTTCTTTTGATAGTAGTGATTCTCCATACAGTCAGTGTTATCTCCTTTTCCACCAAAGAAATAAATCTCTGGTGGTTAAAGCTGGATCTCCTTTTGTCTTCAGACATAATTAAAGCTTTTGATACAATTTCAGAAGAAGCCTCTGCAAGCAACGAAAACGATGTTGTCATTATTAAAAATAATAAAAAATTAGTCAAGAAAGCATAATACGTTGATATATGTTCCACTGGATTGGGAAAGTAATTTGGTTCAAGTGCAACATACAATGTTAGGCACATTATGCAAGGAATGTAAATCATTGTTGTGAATACTAGACAGCCAATGCCGTAGTCAAAGCCGTTTATAGGTAATTTAATAGCAGAGTAAGATTGCAGAATTTCGTAAAATGTTTAATTATGCTTCTCATATCATTACAAACTGCATTGTAGAAAATAGCAAATGACATCAGTGGATCAAAATGGAATATGAAAGAAAAAATATCAATTATAGAAGAGGCTATATTATTAAAAAATGTTCCTGAAAAACTAATCCAAAAAATAAGCTAGAAATATCATGATATGTTCTACTGATCAACAACTTGTAAGAGATTATAAAAATGTTTGATGACATACTGATGATATGAGAATTTTTATCCAAAAAAAAATCTTATAGATTTCTTACGACTCTGAAATTCGCAGGAGAGTGTTCATTATTTCCTTCAAATGACTGAGTTTCGTAATATGAACACAGCTATATAATATGATAGAGGTTTCTATTATGATCACACAAACTGATAAAACAATGTTCTTATCATATACGGCCATAGAGAATACCATTATGAAGTTGATGATGGCAATCACAACATTAATAAAAGCCAGAAGGTTGTAAAACATCCATTTAATACAATTTATCTTAAAAGGAGGAGTCATTGTGTAAATGCCAAAAAATTGAAACAAAAAGAATACATAATTATACGGAGAACATGCTAATATTCTTTTAATATACCTTGTACAGCTAAATTAATGCTCCGAATATTACACTAAAGGAATTTATTTGTGGAGTGTTATTTATTTACATTAAAGGTTCTAGCTACTAATGATAATTTTTCATAAAAGTTAGCATCAATTGTTAGAGCGACTGATACTTGAATGCGTATAAAAATAAATGTCACTTTCGTATATACTCATTCGATCAACAATCTATTATCTTAATGCAGTTTTTGAAAAAAAAGCTAAGTTTTGCACTAAAATATCTTAAAGCTCTCAGTTGTTCAGTGTAGTTTATGTTTGTTGACATACTTAAAAATCAATCTTCTTTTTATCATTAAAATGGGAAAAAATCAATCTTCGTTTTCTCTTTAAAATGTAATTCAAAGCGGATCACGCGGACTAATAAATGTTAAAACGAACTTGTTGAAGCACTATGATTAATTAAAGGAAAACAAGTTTTTATCCTGATATTAGTATGAAATAAAAATAAATTATAAATAAAAATGTAATAAAGTATAATTGAATTGAAATACATACTAAAAAAATAGAAAATAAAGGATTTCATAATACATTCCTAGATATAGTAAAATTTTTCTATCTATTTTTTACATATTGTTTAATTTAATTTATTAATTGAAAACAACTTTCACAAGTTAATTAAATGAATTTTGATGTAATTGATAATATTCATTAATGATGGTTTGTATACTTAAAATTTCTTCAATCTTCGAATAAACAAACTAACCAGTAACTCTCTAATGAAATGGATGCTGATACAATTTTAAGCAAAGGTAAAGGTATAAAATAATGCTTTTTTTTTTTTATCTCGAAACGTTACTAACTTGCAAAATATCTGTATGAAATATAATTCGAGCACTGAGCAATATACAATAAACTCATATTTATTGTTTTACATTATGTGAAAGTTCTGCACTAAAATTCTTCGTTTGCTTCGTTAAATCGTTTCAATCATTGATTTTTATATGCAAATAATAATTTTTATTTCTTTTCCTTATGTATGACATTTTCCCTCCATAGTTAGACTAAATATTTTAACGAAAGTCATTAAATACTGAAAGGCATAGTTTCTTATTTGGAGAAATAAAAGTATGGTTTCTTAATTTTAATTCCGAGACTTGTTTATAATTTAGGCTCTATTGTGGAATAATGGAACCTATTTGTTGTTGCGCACTTCTTGGCAACTGCTGAGGAACATAAACAATATTTAAAATTACTAATATTTGACAGTGGTTTAACAAATGAAAATTCGTGTATATTTAATAAATTATAATACAAAAATATGGCACACTTCGCCACAAGGAAATTCAAAATTAAACAAATTAAAAATCAATTTCTTGGATCAATTTTTGAAGTCGCGGAATGGTGACAGATACGAGGAGGGTTCAAAAAATACTTGTGCTTGAAAGACATCTTTAAAGTTGGGATTATAAATGTTAGATGGCATCATTATGGTTGCCATTATGTGCTGCCATCTATTGAGTGATTCTGAAACAAATTTGACATTGATTCACGAGTTAGCTTTGATTTGACAGTCATTTGCTGGAGAATCAAAATTTGATTGATGCCACATTGAGTATTCGCCGTCAGAAAGACCTGGATTCATCACTATACATTGGAAATCTTGCAAAAGTTATAATGTTGAGTTGCTTCCGATTAATCTTCTCAAAGTTGAAAAAGATGGTCTAATAAGCCAGACAAGTCATTACAAAGGCTTTTTAAAAAGAGAAAAGCCGCCATCGTTCTGGGTAACTAATCACAAATACGAGTAACTGAGACTTATACAGCTGTGTAGTGAGTCATGATGCTTAGTAAAAATAAATAATTTTTGATGCTCCGTACACCACCTCTTGGCATTTCTAAAGACTTATTGAACAATCCTCTTAAATCTAGAGTGATACTGTCCAATTCCTCTCTCAAGACGATTTTCAAATCATACACAATTCAAGCGATTCCTTTGTGAATTCCCTTGTCTACCGAGATAATCCCAAGCATTCTCAATGAGGTTTAAATCATGACAATATCAAGGCCATGGCATTCACTCAAAATTTTCAGTCTCCTTGGTAGGAGATATTCAATATCGCTAATGGACGGGAACTGTTATCCACGCTTAGAAAATCTGGTCCCAATGCGCCCCGAAAAAGGCAGTCATAGTCCAGGAAGATCTCGGTGCATTATTGATGAGAAGTAATGGTACCTTCTTTAAAGGTGTGCAACAGTGTTTTGTCATTATGCGTAGTACTTACCCACACAATTCCACCTCTGTGATGTACAAATAAACTTCATTAATATTCTATTTGGAGCAAGTTGCTCTCTCTCTCTCTTCTTAGTAATTAGTGTCCAGAATCAATGATCAATTGGAATTTGCAGGAGAACATGATTCTTAATCACTACTAAAGATTCCAATGAATATATTCTTTGAATCAGAATAACATTTCCGATAATAGTGAGAATACATCAGAAAGTAATCAAACATTTCCATGCAAATCATCCAGCTTCAATCATTCACCAGCAAATGGAAAAGAGTCATGCAGCATTTGCAAGCAGTTAGGGATACACATACATCCCTAAGGTACAGTGCAGCTACAAAAACCACCAGGTGATTTCATTGCTTCTTTTGTGACCTCTTTTAAAAGCAAAATAATTGGTTTTGACAAAATGGGATATTATTCTCCAAGCTTTCCTTGATAGTTAAGTGGAAAACATGTATAACCGATAACAATAGTATAATATTTTGCGAAAATGTCGCACTTAATACTAATTGACTTATACCTCATCATTTTGGCTAGAAATAACATTTTTCTTGACTTTGTCTAAATAGTGATTTTTTTCCCTTTTTTTTTATATTGCTTTCCTCTCTGGTAAAATCTGTCTCTTTTCATCTTATACTTCATATACAGTATCTCTGTTGGTACCTCTATAAAAGTATAATTTTTTTCATTCTTGTAAGAAAATGTCAATCTGATGATTCCATCTTTTATTCAGAATCTTTATGAATCTCAACCATACATTCCCGAGCGAGAAAAAGAAAGCAAGGAAAATGCACGACATGCAGAACAGAAAAAATAAGGAATTCCTATTCTAATGCACCAAAGCGATGGCATCTTGCACAACAAAATGAGTCAGATCAAATGATTCCGCCAAAAAACATTGAATAAATAAACAGATAATAAACTGAAAGCAAACGTTAAGTGATTAAAGTAGGCAATAAATTATAAATACAATAATAATATTCTGTTCAGATATTACATTTAAAGCAAACATTAGATATTAAAGTAGATGATGAATTATTAAAGATGATAATGTTCTGATCAGTTAGCAAAATTGAAGCGAGTCAATGAAATTAGTTTTCTTATGTCACTTGATACAATTGTCTCAAAAGTACTAATTCACACTTGATGTGAAAGTCAACTTGGTGATAATACTATGTTAGTAAAGTATTTTATTTGGGTTTATTAGTCACCCAAGTGGCTATTGTTTTAGTTAACCCAAAAATACAGTAGCTGCTCACTTTTCCAAAATTTATCTTGTTTTAGCGTACATTCTTATGCCTGCTTTCCCCAGTAATGAACTTAATTTTTCAAAAATACATCATAACAAATTTCTAGTAAATTCCTCTCTTTTCATTTAAAGAAGACGCATATTTACTTCATGTGAGTTCTTCTTGTTTTATTACTGGTGTTTTTTAAACATGGTTCTCGACCAAATGTATGTTTTAATTTTAATTATTTTTCGTTTATTTTACCGATAGTCGCCACAATAGTATACTTAGGTCTTTCGTTTCTAAATGTCTCGATAAGTGCTGAAGAATCATATTTTTCTCTTTACACTTTAAATTGGATTTTCCTCTATAGTTCCATAAAAGAGAATGAAACTAAACAGTCGTATAGTATTAAAATTCCTGTTTTATAGAAGTAGAAGTTACGGTATTCGAAATCACTCATCTCGCTTTCTTCTTTTAAATTCGTTACAAGTTTATAAATCGGAAAATCATTTCGATGTTTTGGGTGGAAGTATCGAACATTTTTGAAGGACTTTGAAAAAAATTGAATCGAGTCTTTTTTTTATTATTACGTAAGGATTTGTAATACTTCTGTAATGTCGAATTTCAATGGTGTGGGCTGAATTTAGTTATTTCAATAACTAATACATATTATATATAATAATAACATAACATACCGAAAAACATATCTGATGGAATTTTTTAATTTACATCACTTTTAGAGTTGCACGAGAGGAAGTAAAATTTGTGTTTTTAAATTTTATTCTACTGAAGGTGACAACACTTTTGAGCTGATATCATCTTTCTTTTAAGGACTTCACTTGAGGAATATGAGAGTCCTTTCCATATTATACGTTAACTTCCATTCTCCACACGACAGTTTTTGTGGAAACAGGACTCCAGCATACTGACTCTAAAATTTCACTTTTTAATCAACGTTCTTCCACAGCCCTTGGTTGAAAGAGAATAATTTTTAGTGTACAGTTCCATTGATTCAGTCTTTAGGTTATTAATGAACAACTGTATTCTGTTTACAACTTATCGAAAATCCGATTTTGGAACCTTCTTTGAGTAATAGTTTTGACAATTGTTATAGTTATTTATTTCTTACATTAAGAGGTTTTTAAATTTTATTTTAATGTATCACATATTAGTTCTGATGACTGTTGTTTTGAATAATTTAAGAAGAAAAACAATTAACTTCTTATTGTGGGGGCTTAAATATTGTCTTATATGTTTTTCTAAATTACTCATTTATAAAAATAATTTTTTTAGTTCAAAATAATTTAATTTTCAGCAAATTATTATATGAAAATGAAAATGCTGTTTAAGAGTTTTTAAATGCACAAACTATTTTTAAATTTTTCTATTATTTTTTTCTCCTTATTAGTTAGATATATAACTTCTCTTGGAAGTAACATTCGTCTAGTAAGGGATATGCATTTATTTGAAACTATGATAGATTGATTAATACTAAACAATTTTTACATCATTTTAAAATATACTTCAAATAATGATTGTCATCAGTTTTTAAATTAAAACGTCCCGTTAATGCTGATTTTAATCATCTTTCATTAGAATTACGGATTCATATTTCTTAAAGTTTTGGCACATAATATTTTTAACCTCTCAGTCAATAATTACCCAATTGCTCTAAATTATTATTTTTATACCTTATCCCATAAAATCTCAATTCATTTTGTAACAGAATTTTTTTTAATAATATTGGAAAAAGAGTTCTTAATATATACACAGAATAAATGTAAAAGATTATTTAGAATTATATTTTGTAATTCCTGTGAATTCTTTCGAAATCCAAAAGCAGTAAATTAGAGGGAGAAGAACATTCAAACACTTGGCAAAACAAGCCTTCATTGGGTGTCGGTGTAATAATGGAACAATATGAATAACCCTGCATTCGATAACTCAAATGCTAAATACATGCCAAACGTTTATTTCCCGGCATGCATGAAACAAAACCTAAAACGGCACTGATATTTATTTTCAAAAAATTTATGACGTCAAGCTATTCAAGATTCCCTATTCTCTTACTTCGAGAAAGTAATTTGACATTCTTACGATTTTAGTTTCTTTCCAAACAAAATGAAACGTAATTAATCACTATACAGGCTTGTCAAAATAACTCGAATTATAATCAACTTTTGTTTGCACGAGACTATTTTTTCTCTATAAATTTAAAGTTTTCCTTAATAATTGCTTTCGGTTGCTTAAAGAAAATGATTTTTGAAAATAAATGAAAGCGAAAAGTGCAATCAGTTACTTACTATATCTGTTATGACAAAATTTTATTATTTAAACCAAATTTATGACTATTAAAATTATTAAAAATATAACAAACAGAAGTTATTTATTATTAAAAACTATAACAAACAGAAGTAGACAATCAACTAAGCAATTTTATGAGATACTTTACATAAATACAAGAAAAATTATTATACTGTGTATAGCAAAATCAGATGTAATTCGTTCTGCTGCAGACACGCAAAATGCATAGTCTGTTGTGTGTGTGTGTTTAATTTTTAAAGCACATTTTTAAAATTCACGCGATAGTAATTTAGAATTATAAAGATAAAAATTATGCACAATAAGAGATCCAGATTAATGAACTTGTTTCGGGCTAAGTTAAATTTCTTTAGTGAACATATATATTCTTGAAAGTTTCTAATTTTGCAAACGATATCAAAAAATAGTTACAGAAGTTATGAGTTAAATTGCATTTCTCTTCCCTCCCCTAAATAACTGCATGAGAAAAAGAAAGAGAACTGCAGTGATGAGAGGAGAAAATTAGTTCGGATGAATTTGGCTGATATTCCATCGAAAAACGTGAGCCTCAGAAGAAGTTCCTTAAACATTACAATATTAATGAAAATGAACCGATAATTTGAAAGATGCGATGGAAAATGTTATTCTCTTAAGTTAAAATTAAAAACAGTTTGTTTTTCAGGATTCTTGTTTTTCGGTCTAAGAACACAATGATGAAATTTGAATTCTGAAACTTTGAACTTAAAATTAGGAAATACAATTGTGTACAGAATTGAGAAAATTTGAGAATGACGTTTTTTTTTAAAAAAAAGTATTGAGCAAAAAGTATTAATTATGCTACCGCAGAATCTTACAATTATTCAAAGTTGAGTACGTACGCGTACACATGCGTGACTACTGAGCTGTCACTGTAGAGAGGATATATGAGTAGGGCGCAACGAGGTGTTCGGTGATTTACGTGTTCGTCCTCTTCAACAAAATTCGTCGTTTTTTAGCAAGAGTAGAGCAAATTTTATTAGGTATATCAGGCAAAACGAGTAGTCAAGGAAGTATTTGTTTTTATTGTCTTTAAAAAGTTTTAACATCATTTCTGTTGACGTTTCACTGGCAATTTTTTATATTACTTTTTGTTTTAGAATGCTTACTTTTTTGATTAAATATTAGTTTCCTTAAATTTCTCTTTTTGATTAGATTTTTGATTTTTTTAATAATATTTCAGAAATTAAGTTATATATATTTTGGCTTTTTTACAGTTAAATTCAAGATGAATTTTAAGATTACCTTCTTTTTTCTGTGGTTGATCTTCTGAATTTGCCGATTTTTGGTTTGTTTCCATATTTCTTTATAATGTAATTCCCTAATGATTTAATCAGTAGTTACTGGTGTAAACATACATTATTCCATACCAAAGAATGGAATAGTATTGATTACATTATTTTCATTATTCTAAATTTAATCTTTTTCTATCGCTTGGCCTTCTCTAAAAAATTTCCGGTTCTTTAATTGTTTTCTTTTTTATTTTTGGTTTTTAGGTTTCAAATTTTATTTTGTTTAAGGGTAATCTTTTTAAAATTATTATAGACCTAAAAAATTTTTATTGTATATTTAATAACGATATTTCAATCATTCTATAGAACTTTAAAAAGTCATTTTTTCGTCATAAAGATTTTATATATCTCATAGTTGAGTAGAGACATAATTTGCGAAATATATTTGCTTTTAGGTATCATCAAAGAAAACTATTACACAATACGGTTCCAATTTTTTTTTCTTGTATAAAGGATACTCATGCATATAGAGAACTTAAAACATTTTCCCTCTAAGTAAAGTATAAGTTTTGAAAAATAATTATATATAAAAAATGAAAAAAATTAAAATACCCAAAACTAAAAAGTTCTATATTTGTTTCAAAAAATATATATAGTTATAACATTAAAAAAGTCAGTTCACAGTATTTTGTGTAATGTTCTCTATATGAGGAGTAAAATATTTTGTATATTTATGACATATTATTTTTAAAAAAGGTACCTAAATGCAAATATATCTGAAACATTAAGTCCATATTCAACTCTAAGGGAAAGAAAAAAATTGACCAAAAATTATTCTTTTATACTTCAATAAATGGATTGAAAAGTCATTATTACGTGCACAAAATCTCTGAACTGCGCGAATAATTTTTAAAAGCTAAATATCACAAAGAAAGAGAGAGTCGATATCGGTTTAGAGGCTCCTGCATTTGTTGTAGTGGTTTCGGCAGACATTAGGTAAGTGACTCACATATGTCTATTTCGGATCGACGGTAATTTGAACGTAGATCGGTACATTTCTGACATCTTAAGGAAGGGCTCTATGATGTATAAATAACATAATTTTGATTAAGTATTTTTTTTATTGGAAACATAATTGCTTCAGGATTGTGTAGTTTTACTTCTATTTGCTCAAAAACTTATCTTTCTTTTATTGTTTCGATTTGTTTTGTCTTGAGAAGCCGAATTTCTATAAGAAACTTTATTTTATCATCATATATTAATAAAGCTGGTGGAAAGATTTAAGGTAACTTCTGCAATTTAGAATTCAGAATTAATTATTCTCGTGCAAAATTTTCACATTAATGATTCCACACTTTCATTTGGGTTCAGTGTCTTGCCACTTAAGCACTCTTTAAGGAATGTAGAATGGGATGAATATGCATATTTTATTTCTATGTTGTCTTGAACTGCTTTAACAATGATATTTTCGAATTTGCAATTATTACGAGCGTTACTGCTGATTATAACATTATATCTATACCCTCTATCTCGAATTTTAGGACATCACCAGTGAATGGAGTCGTCATCAGTAGCGCACAAGGGACCCAAAACTGTCCAAATAACTTCCCATGTCTCCTCCAGCTTAGTGAAATCGCTTCAAAAAAGCATTTCCGTAGTAAGGATAAAGATTATTAATTGAACTATTGTTTCAGACTGCCCTTGTCGACAATATAATGCCAGTTTCCCTTTCAAACATATTTATTTCTGTTGTGTCTATTTACTTTTGTACATCATATTCTATCATTACTTCGTATAAGATGGGCATTACCGATTGGGTTTATTTTCAAAAAAAAAAATGTTGTATCTTTGCATTACCGTCTGTCATACAATTTAGAGTATGCCAAATCAGGTAAGTTTTCTGATTCATTAATAATTATCAATATTGTATCAACTATCATGCTTACCAAATGAGCCAGAATGCTTTTATGCAAGAAATGCTATTTTTTCTCCACTCTTTTCTGTACTAGAGGTGTTCAGTGGTTTTGCATCAATAATTGTTCTGACTTTATCGAACCCGATAAAGTCATAACACTGATGAATCCAAAACCACGAAAAACAAGAAGTATACTATAAGTTGCTGCACTGAATCGTAGAATATATATTCAAGACAAACAAAGAGAAACACATAATAGTGGATTCATAAATTATTGTAGGTATTCCTCAAAGCTATATAATGGCACTATAAATCCCAAAAAATGCTGATTTAATCTCGAAATAAAAATGTAGAAATTCTTCATTAGTACAGTTTTGATAAAAATTCTTATACAGAATTTAATGTTGTATCAAATGTCAGCGTAGAAAGAAAGCGCCACATTTGGATTTCTCTTGTATACAGCAGTAGCTGAACAAAAAATAACGACTTGTATTATTGTGTGTAAGTGTTTTCGAACAGAGAAATAAAAAGAACCTAAAGAAATAAAAAGAACATCACGAATAAAGGAAGCAACTTTTTCATCAACAACTTGTAAGCTATCAAGAGGATCTAAAAAGATACACTGAAAAATCTGAAAAGTTTTATAATCGTAAGATATTTATTCTTAATATTTTTGAACAATTCTAGAACTTTAATTACATTTTTTAATACATCCATTTCCAGTATAAAAAGAAATGAGCGAATAATGGTCGCGATACACATTATAATCATAGACGCTGAAAAAACTATACTTTTGCATTATATCATGATGCAGAAAATGTCATTTTGAAATGAAAAAATGCAATCATTACATTGAATTAAACGTTTAAATTTTAAGTAATCGGGGTAAAAAGTTTGAACTAGATAGCGAAACAATTTCTGAATAGCGAACTCAAAAGATTTTATAATACGATCAGTACGTTCCTGTCATTTTTGTTCAATGAATGAATTCAATCTGAAACAAAATGAATTTAGTGAATGTATTTTGTCAGTTAATTTCATAAATTGTATATATGGAGTTCCATGTTTATGTGAGATTGATTCTTCGATTTCCAATAAACACTTTATCAGAATAGTGGACATATTGTGAAAAGGAAGCATGGTTATTAAAAAAATAATTACAACTTTTGATGCTTTTTTCTAACCAATTTTTTATGAACTCGCAAGATCAAATTCTCTTTTGTATTTCGTCATCTAACTCATTTATTATTCATGTATGATTTGAATTATAATCTCATTTCACTTTTATCTTTTAAAATATTAGTATTTCTAACCGCGATATTGATTTTGTTTAATATATGAATATGTCTTTTTATAAAAGATGCATCAAACTTTTTTCTATTATTAAATTAAAATTTAAAAGGAAGAATCTATTATCCAGGTATAAGTAAATGTTTGTAAAAAAAGCAGGAATAAATCTTATCTAATACATCAGAAAAAGAAAACAAAGAAAAGGACTCGAATGATTAAGGTTCCAGTTTTATTTTTCAGCTAAAGTTTTGAATTAATTTTCTGTAGATTAAATTCTTATTCAGATTCCTAGTGAGGTCTAAAAAGTAATGGAAAAATTATATAAACATTAAGAATTTGCATCAAATAGTCGCAAAATCATTACATAACAGGTCAATTGAAAAGTCCCCGGCCTACCATAGTAAAACACGTTTTTTTTGGCAAAATTAGTTTTTTTTTATTGAACATAATTCCCTTCAAGGGTGATACACTGATTATAGCGACTCTCCAACTTTTCGATACCATTTTTGTAGTAGGATTTGTCCTTTGCTTCAAAATAGGCCTCAGTTTCGGCGATCACCTCTTCATTCGACGAAAATTTCTTCCCAGCGAGCATTCTTTTGAGATCTGAGAACAGGAAATAGTCGCTGGGGGCCAGATCTGAAAAATACGGTGGATGAGGAAGCAATTCGAAGCCCAATTCCTGGATTTTTGCCATCGTTTTCACTGACTTGTGACACGGTGCATTGTCTTGGTGAAGCAGCACTTTCTTTTTCTTCAAAATTCTTCAAATTTTCTTTTTCTTTCGTCCTTCAAACGGTCCAATAACGCTATGTAATAGTCGCTGTTGATGGTCCTTCCTTTTTCAATGAAAATTATTCCATGTGCATCCCAAAATACATACGCCATAACCTTGCCAGCTGATTGTTGCGTTTTCCCACGCTTTGGAGCGGGTTCATCGTGTGCAGTCCACTCGGATGACTGTCGATTGGACTTCGGAGTGAAATGATGGAGCCATGTTTCATCCATTGTCACGTATCGACGCAAAAACTCGGGTTTATTACGCTTGATCATCTTCAAACACTCCTCCGAATCATCATCTCGTCGTTGTTTTTGGTCAAAAGTGAGCTCGCGCGGCACCCACTTTGCACAGAGCTTTCTCATACCCAAATATTCGTGAATGATATGAAGCACTTAATCAATTGATAGCTTTGGAGTGTCTGCTATTTCATTCAATTTCAATTTACGGTCATTCAAAATCATTTGGTGGATTTTTTTAATGTTTTCGTCGGTAACAACCTCTTTTGGGCGTCCACTGCGTCCACCGTCTTCGATGCTCATTTCACCACGTCTAAACTTAGCATTCCAATCCTTGATGGTTGAATTTCCTGGGGCAGTGTCCGGAAACTCGGAATCAAGCCAAGTTTTTGCTTCAACTGTATTTTTTCTCTTCAAAAAAGCAATATTTTATCAACACGCGAAATTCCTTTTTATCCATTTTTTTCACAATAACGAAATTTGCTTCACTCAAAATGCTATAATTCACAAACTAATGATTCGACAGCTGTCAAATTTATACACGCATCATTTGAGGGTTAGGACTAACTAAAAAACATATGGATTTAATTCTAGTAGCGCCATCTATGTCTCAGGCTGGGGACTTTTCAATTGACCTGTTATTTCCTCATGAATCTAAGCAATTCGTAACAGTCAGATGATGATTTATAAATAGGAAATATTTATTTAAATGCTGTATAAAAAATATAAAAAAAATACTATTATAGCGCAAACATGAACCATTTGTATTTCGATGAAAATTTTTAAAGCTGTGGTGAGGTACGTATAAATATATATAATGTACTTTTGCGCATCTTTCAGCTAATGAGCCTTCAAAAGACGTCATGGGTGAAAAATAACACCATATAAATTGTTTATCTAATATTGTGAAAAAAAACGAATTATTGGTACCCATAACTTTTCTTGTAATCATTTATGGTGTTTGTAGGGAAACCCTTCTCATAAAATGTTCCCTTTTATTATGTACTTCTTTAGCTAAGCACAGCAAAGAAAAACTATCTGGGGTGATATTTCATTCGTGATTGCTAGTTTTTAAAAATTAACTCGTGAAGATTTGATTTCTTGTTAAGTACTGTAATTTTAATTTTTATTTTTAGTGAGACAATTATAAGCTGAGAGTTACGGAAATAATTATTTTGGAAGTGTTTTTATTCATTTTATTTCTTTGTAGTGAAGATTTTTTTTCCCCCAAAAAATATGGAATGGAAAAAACTGTGCTAGAATTGTCTGAGAATGATTATGTAGACTTAATTGATAATGACACTGGATAAAGAGCTAAAATTTTGATGAAGAAATACCTATCATCCTCATTTTTATTTACAATAACTAAAAAATAAATAAATTTTTAAGAAATTTTCATGAAATTTGTAATTCTTATAATATATGTAATCTCATTTCATACCTAATCTCCCCTTTGTTAAAATTATAGAATAAAATTCAAGGACTGGGGTGAAAATACACCCATGACAATGTTAACGTATTTTTTTTATGACACTTTTTAAGTATCAA
This sequence comes from Nephila pilipes, assembly GCA_019974015.1. Classification (NCBI taxonomy): domain Eukaryota; kingdom Metazoa; phylum Arthropoda; class Arachnida; order Araneae; family Nephilidae; genus Nephila; species Nephila pilipes. The sequence continues at coordinate 2,472 of BMAW01070572.1, read as the reverse complement.
ATTAATACAGGGATGCCACACACACAGAATTTGACGATCTGTCCTTTTTCCTTTTTGTGACTCCAGCTAATTTCAGACAGATGTTTTTGAGTAGTGTAATCACTAATATTGTATAGTATAATTCCTAAAATACATTTTGAGCTTAAGATCTTTTTTTTTCATTTCAAACAGTATAGTTACTTACAAGACATAAACCTTTTTTGAACTGACTCGTATTTTTCAGGTCATAGTAAACATTAGTTATAACTTGTTTTAATTATTTTACAAGTTGTTGTACTTACATTCAAAACCCTAACAATATTTTTAAATAACGAACCAATTGTTTGCAGCTTTCGGAAATATTGAAATTGATAGCTAAACTTGATTGTCATTTATGCAAAAAAAATACTTTTCTTTTTTCTTTGGTCATTTTCGATAATCAATTGTTAAGTCAAAAAGATTACGGTTACAGTGATAATTTTTCTCTCTTTGTCTTTCTTCCGCTTATAATTGTCATAAATTGATTTGAATTTTTATTGTTTGATTATATTAAATTCTATCAAATGTGTAGGTAGTTAATGTTTAATATAGTGAAGTATTAACAATCACTTAATTAATGTTGAATATTTAAATGTACTTATGTTGAATAATATTTTTATATTTAGAAGTTTATTTTAAAAATCAGAAATGAAATGAAACTTCAATGAATACCTTATCATTTAAAAGAACTTAGAGTTCTTTACATAAACATTTAAAAAATTGTGAAATTGGAAAAGTGGAATTTTTAAACCCATTACTATGTATGCTATAATATAGTAATATGGTAAACTAATATTTATATGTAACTATGAGAATTTCGTTTCTTAAAAAATATCCAGTACACGAAAATGAATTTGATACTGTATATAGGCAGCAAGTATTTTAAATTTTTTTTAATTAAATTAAATAAGTAAATATTTTTTTGCTTGAAAAAACTTCTGAAAAGGAAGAAAGTCATCCGAAATAGATTGTTTTGCTTTTGGAGACTAACTCATTTGCTGATTTTGATTACTGTTTTTTTGTTTGTTAAGTCACACTGAAAAGGAACCGGAGGGTCAATGGCTACAGAACTGATAATTTTGAGCGTCGGTCTAAGGACGAAGACAACACTTGAGCTGAAACTTCCCGTTTAAAATTTCTACCTCCCACCAATGTTTGACTTGTGTGACCGCGATTGATTAAATATACATCAGCACCACTATACTTAGGGTATTAAGTGGCACCTGGGCTTGATACTCTCGACTCGATGGATAAAAACACCAGTTTCGAGTTCATGACCATAAACATTAGATTACCACTTCTGCAATTCATTTATTGAAGAAAATTATGGAATGAAATAACACAGATTTTTTTTTGCATATAAATCAAAATCAGTGTTTTAATTATGCCAGTATTATTCTCTGCAAGAATTATGCTTATGACAATAATACATAACTCAAACTATTTAACTGGTTTTAAAAGTCATTAGGAATATCAGCATTCGAAGATAATTTAACTGCTGCCTGATCAAACCAAAAGAAAAAGTACAAGCCAAAGTCTGAAAAACAAAGAAAATTAAAAGCCTAAAAAATGAAATACAACATTTTTAAATTCTAAATCTGACATTTAATAATTTTGCACGTCAAACAATAATTTAAGTATACCAAACAACCCTAACAGAAAAAGTTATAATTCGATATCGAAATTCCATAGAAACAAAAAACAAGATGCAACCCCCTACAAGATACAAAAGAAATTAAGTAACACACACACATATATATATATATATATACAAACAGACGTACTTATTATATACCCAGGAAGATAGAAAAAAAGAACAATGGAGAAAATAATTCTGCAGATTTAAAAGGATTAAAAAAATTACATGAGAAGCCGTGTGTATATAACAACAACAACATGCTGTCAAAGTATTAAACTTTGTACTTATTAACATTTGAACTTAAAAGGATGTTTTAGTTCAGTCGTGGCACAATGAAGAAAATTAAATACTTAAAATTATGAATTTAATAATCTTATACGAGATGAGAGGGACATACATTGGTATAATGATGGACGTGTGTCCACTCAGACACGCCATCGAGATCGAAGTGACTAAAATTGTTCCCTGTTTGGGAAATTAAAGCAAGAATTATTCAAATCACATGGTCCCAGATGTAGTGAACTTTAGTTACTTTGCATCAAGACGAAAAGTGTAGTAGGGATTATCCCTACAGCTTTGGAGAGAGGGAATCCGTAAATAAAAACATTTAGAAATCATATGATAGAATGGCATCCGGAAAAATGAATCACTCTTTACTGTGATACCTAAAATATATTATAAATCAGAAAAAGAAATTAAATTCAAGTAGTGAAATCGTTAAACACACCACACACACACACACACACACACACACACATACAGACAGACAGACAGACAGACAGACAGACAGACAGACAGACAGACAGATAGATAGA
>BMAW01070566.1:0-13052 GCA_019974015.1 Nephila pilipes | reverse complement strand
TGGATTGAATTTGTGTTTCTTATGTAATAACTCAACAATCCTTAATTCTCCAGTTTATTCTCCCAAGTACAGGTTTTTTCAATGGCTGCAAAAGAATGACTGAGCAGAGGTGGAGTGAATGTACTTTGAATTTTTATGTCTGATTGAAAGGAAAGAAATCATCACTTTCGTAGTGAATATATTTCTCTGAGCACTAACCCGATTTGGATCAGCTAAATATATATCTGGAAGTTAAGCCTGGCAACTATCAATGCCCATGTTGGCTGGCAATTGAAGTCTCAATTCTCACTCTCCGAAGAAGGGGGAGAGAACTTTCTATTAGTTTCTGAACACCGTATCAATGTTTAAAAAAACTGCCGAATTTTTGTTCAAAACCTTTATTTGTTCTGTACTTTTTTTAATTTCTGTAAAGAAGGGGTTTGGTGTGGCTCCTTCAATTATTTTTTTAAAGGTATATAAATATTGTTTTGATATAATTTTGAATTGAGATATTTGAGAACATATATTCTACTTGTGAACCATCTGGCTCATTAATCGACTCACCAATATTATTTTGGATATCTCGTTTTGTTTTGATGGAACTGACAGTTGAGTTCCAGATTGAACGCGTAGATAAGTGATTGATGCGAATACAGTGGGAGAAATTAAATACAAAACGTGAACAACGTAAAAAGGAAAACCACGCAAGGACAGCAATAGTGAAACACGACAGAAATGAAAAAGTTTCTAAATGAAGTAACGGACAATAAAGAATGTTCTAGAAACTCCGAGAAGTCTGAGGCGCAAAAATCTGATGTCCGTAGTTGGCTAAAAAAAAATGTCCATCACAGCTGCTTGTGTGACTGTAGGGTTTAATGGCGCAAGAGAAAAATTATCCAGATTTCTCTGGATAATTTTATATCCAGAGTATATAACGAATCTGGTATATAACAAAAAAAAAAAATACCTGGAAACTGGAATCCGAATTCATATGGTAAATTCGAAAGATAAAAAAATTCTGATTCAGTGGAACTTTCCTGAAAATGGGCTGAGTAAATGATCAAGGGATTAAACATCCAATATTAGTTTGGATATTAAGTAATTTAGAATTTAGTACATTGTTGTGAATATCAATAATTGTCTCCTTACGTCGTTTTGACATGATAAAGTTCCATCAAATATATATGTGTGATGCGCGTTTACATTGACCATATTTCAAACGATTACAGAGCCTTTGATGGTAAAAGAAAGTCTTCCTCTGTATTATTGAGAATGAGTTTACAAGTTCTTTGTATTGGCCAGCTTCTAAACGACTCTACATTTTACATTGAATGAAATATTTCGATTAACTTTTTGGATTTGTGAAAGGCTTATTTGTCAAAAATAATTCAGCTTACATTTTCGTTCCTTTGCTTTAGTTTTTGGATACGATATTAATATTTTTATACTACAAATATTACTTTGAAAAAAATGAAGATAAGTTTTTTGAAGTTTTTGGAAATGCATTGCGTATATCTAAGGCGAGTATCTTTGTGAAACTCTAAAGAATAAATCAAACAGTAAATTTACGTGTTTATCGTAAGGGAGGTAGGGATGGTTATACTAAACATAGAGAGTGTGTGCACCAAGACGACCATTCAAGGATGACGGCTACGACACCTCTAATCAGAACGTAAGCTCTGTTCTTTTCCCGGGAAATTGCTTTAAAGAAAAAACGTAGATTTGAAATCACCCCTAGAAAATATAAATTACATGTTTTAAATTTATTCATAAATATTCAAATTCAGTTTATTAAATAGGTACTTATATTATCATTAATTTAGGTGAAAGAAATAACCTGTTTACTCATTTTGAGTAAATTATTTTTAGCTACGTCTAAAAGTCTTGTAAGAATCTCGATTAATGGGTAATATTTAATTTTTTGTAAAATCTTAATCATACTTAAGAGATTGATTTAAAAGAAAAAGCAAAATTATTATCTATATAAACAGCTTTTTATTTACAATGGTAAGACGGTAAAATATCTCTTTTAGTGATCAAAGAGATATTCATCAATATTTCAAAACCATTGAATAACTAGAAATACGGTGTTATAGCGAAAAGTCTGTAATCAAAATGGTACAAAATATAGTTGAAATTATTGCTTATACAGGTATACCTTGAAAAATCAAGGACTTACTCAAAATGTTCATTTAGATCAGTTTACTAGTGCTTAAATATTTTCCTCCGTTTAAAGTAACGAATTTCAAGCAAATCAAATTTCGATCACTGTTAGAAATCTATCTGAAGGATGTTACTTTGATAATCCACAGGCATCGATAAATTATTAATCGATCTGATGCGATTATATCCTAAAAAAACTCTGTTTTGAACCTCACAAGATGACTTTTCTGGAATACGCACGGCTGCCCTTTCGGAGTGCCGTTTCGATTTAAAAATGGAACTGGTATATATGCATTTTAAGAGTGCCAGCTTCTGAGCAGAAGCTCTGTATAAACTGAAAATCATTCGACTCGAAACGACCCTTAGACATTGATATTTCTATGGGCGCATAGAGCGCGGAGCGCTCTTCAAACACAAATCTTGTATATAGAAGTTGCTTTGGAAGGATGGAGTTTTCATTTTTGATGGTTAAGTCCAAAAATATATATAGTTTGATGAAAATCTGGGGTACAGAATTTTCATTGGTTGAGAAGTGAATAGCGCTGAAACTGATATTGGTTGTTCTTTTTGAAAAAATGAATTTAAAAATTTTAGTTTATAATATATACAAGTATAATTTGCAAAAATTAAAAAAGTGGTGTTGTAATTATTCATCATCTAACATTAAAACTTGAATGATTGCCGTTATCTTTGCAGTGTTATTTTTACATGATTTAATTTTATGTAAATTGGTTAAAAGACCTGGTATTAGAGCGAACATTTCTGCAAGCTCTTTCAGTTGTTCAATTCCTTGTATAATGTTGTTCACTGGATTGTGGTTTTTATTTTGATTATAATAGTGAGGTGTATAATCGCGAGTTTCAGTGGTAGGCTGCGCCATCTGTGGAGAAGAAGTTAATGCTTGAGGGAAAGTGAAATTTTCTCTGATGTTTTTTTTCAGCGGAATATTACTGTTTTTAGGTGGCTTAGGGAAAAGTTTGCAACCTTTGTAGGAGGCAGAATGTCCTTTTTCGTTACAGTTAATACAGGTGATTTCTTGGATTTTGTTTTGAATTTGACAATCGCGAGTGCACCGGAACATTTGATACATCTCGGATTAAATTTATTGCAATTAAAACATTGAGTGGTGGTATTATTTTTGTAGTTATCTATTGTAATTGACATATAGCAAATTTTAGTAAGATCAAAGATTTTTTGATTTGTTATGTTTCTTGGTAGTGTGACCATGTACAATTTTTACAGTATTTAGGAACGATTTAGGACGTGTAATGCTCACTTTTTTGCGTGGCAACGATACAATGGTTGCTAGTACAATATTTCTGGCCTCTTTTTGTAGATCGCCAAGTTAACCATACGGTTTGTTATTGAGCCAAGCCCAATTACAGTCAAAAGAGGTTTGATGCTGATCGGTTGTATAGATACGTGGTTGATCATTTTGATACTGAAGCTTAGTCTTATTTTCTTGATATTGTGATGTTATATTATTTTTATTTCACTGTTCTTTATTGTTGATTGATTTCATGTGTGTTTTAATTTTCTGCTTTTTTAATTTCCAGGTTTTTTTAAACATATTTGCTAGATTATTGTTTTTTTTCTCCCAGGGATCAAAATTGACGAACGAAGTAGACCAATTACAAAAATATAAGGTAAGTGAATCTTTAGTATTATACGTATCCCTATCATCAAAAGTTGAGAATAAATGTTTTAAAATTTATATAGCTGAAAGCGATATTTCAAACGAGGAGGAAGGTTTTGATTGCGATAACGTACATGAAATGTTGAATAAATGTGACAATGGTATTTATAAAAGATGGAAGTCACATTGAAGGTGCTCTTGTTTATTATGAATATTCAAAATGCTGCATATTGTGTAGAAATACATATTTTACTTTACAATTTTTTTCTAATCACTGTAAAATCTGCGAAGGATGTATATACCGCTATTGAAAATAAGAATGACAAAAAAGGGATCGGTGAAGAAGGGAAAAAAGCAGTATTAGAATGTAGTGTTTATCTAAAAAGTTTTTCATATTCATCAAAATTACAGAAACATACTGAACGATGCTCAAATTCAACTTTGCCTTATTCTTGTACACATCCCAAGTGTAATTGTAAATTTAGGTACTTGACACAGTCGTTAACACATGGAAAAGAAGTTCATGGAATAAATATGACAACGAATGAAATAAATTTTGAAGGTAAGTTTTCAATCACGACTAGAAAAGGAGGGTGCTAGAACTTTTTCTTCTTTCAAAAAAACTTACTGGTGATAAAACAACCGAAACAAATGTTTATTCATATTACAGTTGTCAGTGTTTTAAGTTTGTCATATCAAAGCCATTTAATAGGAAAACTAGTTGAAGATATGTCAAAGGCTTAATACCATCAACTGAATGTCCTGTTCAATGCATTGTTTTTGAGACAGATAAAATGTCATTTTTAAATCCTTTTCAAAGCATAATCATGAATTAAAGGCTTCAAAACATAAAATTTTAACTAATTAAAATGACTTGTTGGGAATTTATTAAAGCTAACCTTTGAATGGGTATCAAGAAATCTAAAGTACTGGAATATGCTCGTGGTAACAGAAAAATGAGGAGTGATCGAGATAACTATTTTGTTAAAGAATCCTTTTTAACAAACAAAAAACATGAATTCTTTGAAATTACTTTTACGGCTCCATAAAAAAAGATGCTGGTTGAAATTATTAATTATAAATTGCATAATGAAACTTATAATTGTGTTCTTTTATATAAACCTAAAGGAAATGATATGGTTTCAGGTTCTAAAGCATAAAAAAATTGCCAAATAATTCATTAGAAATTGGCTTACAAACAGCTGAACAAAAAGAAATGATGGTAAAGAGCTGTAATAAATATAATGTATTGACTCAACTCACAAAACCTATTTATTTCCTATTTAATGAATTTAATCATACCTGATGAATATAGAATAGGTTATCCATTTGCACATTTTATCACAAATAAGTTAGATATGGAAAGTATGCATTGTTTATTTGACAGCATAAAAGAAAGTGTTCCCAACTAAAATTTTAATTGCATCATAACTGATGATAAAACAACAGGTCCCACTTTTAAACAAGTGTTTGGAGATGAGGTTTAACACCTCCTTTGCAAATGGCATCTTCATTGTGCTTTAAAAAAACCGTTAACTAATCATGTTTCTAGTTTAGAAATGAGGAATAAAATTTAGACTTTTTTAGCAGTTCTTTTAGAGGAAACGAATTCAATAAAATTGAAAAATAGTATGGATAATTTTAAAGTTGCATTTCCTGGCAAGGAACCTACTATCATTGAATATTTCGATAATAATTAGTATGGTAGAGTGGAATTATGGAGAATGTCACTTTCTGCATGCATATACCAATATGTATTGTAAGTCATTTCATAAGCGCTAATTCAATTGTCGAATAAACAATGGAATTGATACTGTATTAAAAATAGAAAATGATACATATTTTGCACATCAGTAGAGAATAATAATTCGCATATACCCAAGTGTTTATGTGAAGGCAATATATTCATGATTAGTATAATCACAAACTAATGGAGGTGTGTTTTAGGAAGTTAAAAAGATTATAGAAGGATGTTCAGACCATGATAAATGCTTCTGTAGGTGTATAAAAAAAATCATATTTACCTCTATGTATGCATTTGTATACTTATGTATGCTTGGATAATCGCCTACTGTATAAACATATTCAAAAAGTTAACTCATTATGTGTTCAACAATTTCCATATTTTTATGGTGTTTTAAGTGATGGAATTGTTGAAGATAAAGAACATGACCGATTCATGTTCTTGGCTTGTGTAAAAAATTGCATTGATTCTGCAGTTGAAGAACATTCTGAGAAGAACAAGAAATCTATGAAACTAATATTTTACTCGCCAAATTAAGTTTCTTATTGCAAAATAAATTTGTCAGAGTTACTCTGTTATTTTATTTAAATAGCAATTTAAAAACTATGGTTTCAATGTGCGAATCAGTTGCAGAAAGAAACAGTGAATTAAAACTAGAAAATAATTTGGTTACCTCCCAATCAGCATTTAAACTAGCAGTGTATATTTAAACGTACCAGTAAAATTAAAAAAATGAAGAAGAAAGCTTTGGGATATCCTTCTTTAATTGTCAAGAAAGAAACAAAGAAGTATTTAAAAGTAGAGCAATCATTATTATGTAATGCAGATAGCGTGTTTAGGAAACCAACTGGATCTTTTACCCCAAAATTAGTTATGTATCTAATTACAGTCAAATAGTTTTACATATATTGAGGACATTAAATTACATTTTTATGAAGTGAAATCGTTAGATAGTTATGTATCTGATGAGGAAGTAAGTATTGTTTTATAAAAAAGAACAAATTTTCATATAGGATGGGTGTAGGATAGTATAATTGATCCATTCAAATCAAAAGCATACAAAGTAGAGATTTCATCATGGAAAGATGTTACCACATGCAAATTCTGGAAATTAGAGGTAATATTGTTAACTTCTTTGATTTTAACCAACTTAGGAATGCAGAATTCATTTTCATTCCCATTAATGTGTCTTGTCATTGGGTTTTATTAGTGGTTGAGTTAAATGTCAAGAAATTATACTTTTATGATCTTTAGGTTTTGGAAACGAAAGTAAGTATACTAAATTAATAGATTTCTGGAGAACTTTAAATACTTTGTTACATGAAGAACAAGATAGACATATTTCATGTCCTATTCATCTAAAACAAACTGATTGCATGAATTGTAGTGTTTTTATATGGTACTTTACAAATAGGGTATTAAACAGAGAAACGATAATTTTGATATAAATGAATTTAGAAGGTACATGTTTGATTCTTTTGCAGGTAAGTGTGTAAATAATATCTAATATATTGTATCAGATTATATCAACGTTTGTTATCAATGCAAGCAGAATTATATACACTAGGTAAATTTATTCGAGTAGCTTTTTAATTATTTAAAGTACTGTATAAAATGAATATTTTAATTCTTCTGTGTTTCATTTGTATACTATTAAAAATTCATTATTTTGTGTAGTAAAAGTAATTGTGAGTTTTTTAAAGTGTAAAGGAAGGAACCTACCTTTCCTGCTGGAAAAGGAGTTAATCCATTTACATACCATATCTCCTGGGTGATGTGGAAAGTGGTGGAGATAAACCATTTTCATATGATGTATTACTTTAGGGAAATATTTTTAATAGTTCCTATTTTCCAGGCATTTATCAATTTTATTATGTGTGTCAATCAACCGAATGCTGGAGACACTGTTGTATATTGGAAGTTTTTGATTCGAAGAGAATGTTAGATGGGATTTCCATCTGTGGTGACATTAAATTTGCATCACAGTTGTGAAAGACTTTCTGAATTTGTAAAAAATAATAGGTAAGTTATATTTATGTGAAAAATATGTAATGGATCACTCTTTATACCATATGAAATGTAATTATTATTGTTGTATATTAAATATTATTACAGAAATTATATATATGTATATGTTAGGTAAATGGTAAAATCAGGAATACCAAGTAGTAATTTCTTTTCCTTGAGGAGAAAAATTACAGGTTTAAAAAAAATAAGTGTAGTAGTTTTCTTAATAACATCATTTGCAGTATTGCTTTTATTTGATATAATAAAAGGAAAAAAGCAGAGAATGCAATACAATTTTATTTTAATTAATTCATGTGCATTTCCTCCCACAATATATTAAATAGCTGATAGCTTATGGTAACTAAAATATGTATCAATAACTTCTGATATCTTTAACTTATTAAACAGTTACTGACTGCTAATTTTTCAGAGCCCATAGTTTTGATAAATCATAAAATTTACTTCTTTTCCTGTTTTGAACATATAATTGGATTGATACACATGGAATTTGTAAAAGCTCCAAGTCTCCTCCCTCATGGCATGGTGGGGAAGTTTGGAGGAGGAGGTGCCAGAAAAGTGTTGTCTGCGTTACTTAACACAGATTCAAAATTACGAGGTCTGTCGTCAATAGCCTTCATTTTGCTTCTGAGTGTGACGCTACTGAACAATCATTAAATCAATTAAAGTAAATGAATGGGAAAAACTGAAATTACCATTGTATTTTTGTAATAAAAATGATTATGGTACACGACATGAGAAATTTTGAATTATTGAGTCGGGGTTTTTTTGTTTTTTTGTTTTTTTATTTTGGAAAGAACTTTCAGGATTTTTAAATTCATGTTTTGATAACAGGGAAAGCAATACCTGGGCATATGAGACAATTGATTTGATTATATGAGTCAGGTTACTATTGATTAACACTAAATCGCCGGCGTCGATGGAAGCTAGTTAACAAAAATTTAGCTCAAAATATTTTAGTGAGGACGAAAATCTGAAAAAAAAATTACATTGCGAAAATTCTGTGAAAGATGGATGAGATGGACATTTTTTTTTTACTGAAAAAAATCATTTGGTTGATATCTATATGATGCCAGAATTCTTTTCGACGCAAAAGAATTTACCCTTTATTCAGTGCTATTTATATTTCAATGAATAAAACTGTAACTAAAATTAAAAGCCTAAGAGTTTGATTTACAACTCACCTTTCTCTTAAAAGGAAGGAATACTGTCATAATAGCTATTATATTAAATTAAAATAATTGGAAGCTCCATAATTAAGTAGAAAATTAAGTTTCCAGTAATTAAAATCAAATTCGCATATTCTAAATAGCTATACGATCAATTCAAACAGTGGAAGAGTTAATAAAAATTAAAGAGAAAGCAAAATTGAATAGCGAAAGACACGGACACTAATATAGAAATTAGTAGTTAAAAGCATTCGTACACTTGCAGTGAAAATTCTCAGTAAACCAGAAAGTTGGGGTTTCTTTCTTTTTTTAATTTTCAAAACGTGCATTTGAAGCTAAAAGTGTTCCACGTAATTATAAACCCGAGATTTAACTAAATTTACTGTAAGAAAAATCTGTAAATATTATTACCTATTTTAAAAATGATGAGATCTCAACAATTATGAAAAAGTAAAGTCCTTAATACTTCAAGAGTTTGAGCCTACTCCCCAAGCATATTTAGAGAATTTTAAAAAAATAACGCGTCACAATTGTGAATCATATGTACAATTTACTAGTCGGAAAGAGTTCGTTGCCCCTCGAATGGTGAACTTTGTCCTATGACCCTGCTTCGAAACAATAAATAACGTAGGGGTGAATTTAACGACACAAGAGGAATTTTTGAGCGCAGGGGAAAGTTGTTTATACGGAAAGAGAAAAAGTTATTTTTTGGAAACTGCGCGAAACAAGAGATCTCGATGGTGGTACAATGAGTTATTTTATTTCGCAATAGAGGATGAATAAACTTAAATTTAAAAGAAAAATTATAGAAACTTTTTGAGTTGACTACTGTCACCTATAGAACAACGAGCCTGCCGTATTTTGTTACTCGAACGCTAAAACAATTAGCTTAGAATTTTCCATTAGGAGCTTCAGTTGTATTAAATGATATGTATATTGATGATGTGCTTACCGGTGCCGATACATTATTAGAAACAGAATTAGTTTTACAGAAATTGATTGGCTAAAGTAATTGGTAAATTAATTTTTTTCCACGTCTTTCGATAAAACTCAAACTATTTGCTGATTTTCTAAAAGCATTTTATTTAAGCTTTTAAATGTCTTTTTGGTATGAAAAATATTATTAAACATTTGAAAATCTCGGAAAGCCTAATTACAAAACATAATGTAAATATAGGGTTTAATTTTTTTCAATTTGACAAATTATTTTCTACCGATTGCGTCTTAATTAGAATAATTTCAAATTTGCTTTAGTAAGTGATAATTTAATTCCCCTCTTTCATAAAAAAGTAATTACATTCGTATTTTCAATGTTAAAATAACAATAATTGATTTAATAGCACTTGATTTATTTTTATCTTCCTAACAATAAATACTTCTGAATTAATACTTTAATCAGAATGTAAATTATTTTTTTGAATACGCAAGAAAATCCGGCTATTGACCTTGAGCCGTCTTAATTCATCTTTTCTCTCCTTTTAATCAAACAATTCATTTCATTTATCAGACTCTGAAGTGTAAGAATATTAAAAGAAGATAATTTTTACAAAAAAGAAAATGTATTACTATGTGAATCTTATTTTTGAAATTATTCTAATTTCAAAATTAATCTAATTTTTGTGAACAAGCAAATACAGAAAGCATTAATAAAAAAATATATAAAATTTAACAAAACATTTGATCAAATCTTTCAAATTTTGATTCACATTTATTAAAGCCGTTTGTAGCAATTCTGTAAGATGATGATTATTTAAATATTAGCAACATTTATGCTTCACGAACTTCATTCTGCAGTACAGCTTTTCAGCAATATGTTGCAAAAACTTAACAAAGTTTTTGGAACATTTTTCTGATTCATATTTTTCTAAAGTTTTTATATCAATGATTAATTTGAAATAAAAATAATAATATTTGGTATCCTTTTAATTCTGTATTCTATTTGTACATTTACAGTGTTAAAAATAACATCTGAATTCATATACCGGGTCTCCTATAACTTCATCTTCTGCTCTTTCGGAATATGAATTTTTTTTTTTCCCCGAATTTCTTTTTTCAAGAAAATGTTCTTAAATATTCAAATTACGTGCTAGTACTGAGCTTCGTCTAAAAATATGTTAAATTTTGTTCTTAAATTTTGGATCTTAGTTTTAATTTTGTTGATTAAATTAAAAACCGAGCAACGAACAATTGTTTTTGCTGGAAATAGTTTATTAATAGTGTTAATTTTGGACTATATTGCAAATCATATTAAACTTAAAATAAATGATATTTCTTGCATTGAATCCAATTGACTTTTAGTTTCGGATACCGCCGTATTATCATAACTTACAACAATTAATTCTTCTAGAACATTACAAATTTGTATTACAAATTACAAATCTCCAATAATATCAGCTACTTCACAATAAACCCTAGAAATGACTCTTTTTTTCTTCAAAATTTACATACCTAATATTGATTGTAGTTTCATATGGTGTTGAGATTTTTTTCTAAAATGCCCAGGACCCATGTAGCGACCCGGAATGATAGAATAGTCCCATTGTAACTCATGCATGTCGTAACAGGCGACTAAAATGGGTACCCAGTGTCTAGGGATGTAGCCGGGCACCTTGCCCCTGGAGATTATATCAGAGGACCTCGGGAACTGGTGATCGAGGCGTCCTAGTGATCTTTTTCTTTCCCATGGGGTTTACTATCTTTGGTAAACACGGGTGACACTCCCCAGGGTTACCCTAGCGATCTTTCTGTATTTTCGACCCTCCATCTTGTTCACCAATTTTTGTCTTTTTAATTTCTTCACACCTAGACCACATTTACATCTTATTTGGCGCATCATAGCCACATCTGGCTCTTGCGCCAATAAACTTTACATTCACTCACACTCTAAAAAATCCAGTTTAAGTGGAGATCCTCGAAAGTTCCCCGAATCAAATAACAAAAACTTAACATTCGCATAATCAAGGATTAGTTTGAAGATTGTCGAAATTCAGAGACCTACAATAATATTTACGATAAGATGTACTTTTCGCCATACTGACAACGATAGGAATATTGTCAAGTTTTCATTTAGCATGAGTACATTATTTTAGCTCTTGATCATGCTGGAGGCCCGGTGCATAGTATTCTCAGCAACCCCCATAACTGACGCTCATTAATGATCTAATTTTAATAGTATTGATTGATTAATTGTTTTATTAACGCTGCAATAAGAAGCAACACGAAGGCTATTGGCGATGGGCTTCATTATTTTTGAACCTCGGTCAAGTGACGAGGACGACACTTGAACTGGAATTTCACTCGCCAAATTTCCACACCATGCCAGTGCGAAGACTTAGAGCCTCGTCAGATTTGAAGTGCTGCAACCCCACTTAACAGTAGACCTTTTGAGAAATCTGGACTAGAACCTATTATTTGAGAAAAAAAACAACGCTGGTCACGAGCTTACGATCATGACCACTCGGCTACCATGGGCAATTTCAGTAGTAATCGAGTCATGATTACATCAAAAGTTCTACTTATCGAACATTGGCGTCTGCTTCATATTAAATTTGATTCAATGATTTGAATCAACTTATTGAATACCTAAATACTCTACAGAAATTATAATTTATTTATTTAAAATAATTTAAGGGTTTCTCTGAGCCTATCAGAATCAAAATCATATTATTTGTGAAGGATCCAAAATATCTATAGGATAGAATAAACTTTAGTTTTATGGATAATTCAGCTCTGTGAATGTGAAAAGAGCAGCGTTTTAAAATTCAAGGTTTCAGCTCCTATTCATGTTTCGTTCTGGTTCTTTTTTTAAATCGATTTTTTATAATAATAATTAACTGTTGAAAAATATGTATCAACTGTAATTTTGCCTCATAGGTCGCTACGCAAATATGATGAGCAAAACAGGTAAAGAAACTTTGTTAAGGTATTATACATTACTTGCTAAAAATTCGATTTAGCATACACCGTTCTATAACAACATCAAACCTTGACATCATTTAATATAAAACAATGAAAAAGTAAAAGAGATGGAAATAAAAAAAAAATTATTCCAAATATTCTTAAATAGGTTTATAACTGTTTAACTGTAAGAAACTGTTTATCACTAGATAAGATATAACTTATAAGCTTTTGAACTTCTTTTTTTGTGTGTCACAAACCACCCTACATAACTTATCTTTCGTTCGATTAATAACAAATCAAATCCTTTGAAATATATTGGGGAATTTTAAGTAATGTTATGAATTTAAAAAAAAAAAAAGGTATTTTATTTTTCATTACATATCATTCATCCAACTTTAATTTCTGCAAAATTTTTAATCATATCTTTTGTATCGGA
>BMAW01070564.1:10673-155329 GCA_019974015.1 Nephila pilipes | reverse complement strand
CCAGTTCTAACGCAATAAAAATGAATAAGAAATAAATCGTAATAAATAACCAATTATTTAAGAAATTAATTACTAAGCACTGTTGCAAAGAAAAGGAATATTAAGATACTATATTTTTTTACGTAATTTAATTTCTCATAACGTAAAATTCTAAAATTCAGAATATCATACATTTCCCTACAATATTTTAGAAATATTCGAGAAGGAATCTAATTAGTTTATTGTTTTGAGATCCTATAGGTAACATAGCCTGTTTTTATCTTTATTTTACAAAAAAATGCTAAAGATTAAATAAAATTTTCTGGTAATTTAAAATGGAGAGAGAACAATACATGCATAAAGAAAATGAAACTAAACAAATAACCTAAATAAAAATAATAAAATCTACATATTCAATATCTAAAAGATATAATTGAAATTTCGAAGCCTAGTTAAAATATGTAGGCAAACTTTGAAAACTGACCAATTATCTGGTCACGATTACCAAAAGTATTTGTCAATAATTAAGATACTGTATTCATCTGCGGTATGTAAAATCATGAACGCATGCAAATGCAAATGAAATGCGCCACAAGAAACTGCAGACTAGACCGAAATAGCCGGATTTTGAAGTGAATTGTAGCATTAAACACGAAAAAGAGGGCAATCAAGATAACAAGGACCTTCAGAACTAGTATCTGTGAATTCCTAGAACAATAATTGTTATCTTGAAGGGTAGTCCAAAAACCATGAATCTGTGATACATTAGCTATATTCCAATTCATACGATGAGGTAATTGTTTTGTAACGTTGGATTTAGTTTCTTTAGTTTTTAGTAGTAGTTTCTTATAGTAGAATTTATGTATGTTCTTATTATTCTTATTATTAATTGCTTAGTAACGATGGAGTTACAGGTAGCACAAAGGCTCTTGGCTTAATAATTTTAAAGCCACTTCTGATATGTGAATGTTATTCATTACCTCAAGTTGCAATCAAATGAGTCGAGGAAATGTATAATATCGTCTGATGAATCATAATTACCATAGTCTCTTACAGCAGAATGTTTATATATTCTTACTGTTCTGAGGGAATAAGGACTTTTAGGAATAAGGACTCGAACTCGTGGCTAAGAATGAATTTATATATATATATATATATATATATTAGTGATAGTAAAATTTTAGAAAAAAAATACGTTATACAATTCCTAAAGAAATCAAGATTTAAATTTAATATAAAGAATTTGCAATAAATGTTGAAAAAAAGGTAAAATAAACATCCCAATATTTTTAATCTTAAAATTACAATTATTAAAATGCTAAAAATTTAAGAAAAACATACATAAATTCCGAAAATAACTGAGACATATATTAAATATTGAAACATAATAAAATAAAAATTGAAAAAAGAAAATCCTTTAAAAATAAACAAAAAGGAAGTAAAGTTATGTAATACTGCTTTTAGATTAGGATATTGGCAATTTGTTTATACATGTATTAATGTTACATATATATATAAACCTATTAACACTTTCCTGAAAATAGATTATCACTACATTTACAATAATTCATACTTTTATAAACAAAGAAATAAAACCTAAAAGCAGGAAACAAAGAGATGGAACTCACTAACAGGAAATATTTTTTAAGAAACTTATAATATAAATAACGAAGTCATAGAGAACTAAAACTTCTAAATATATACTGAAAAGATGCAGTAAAGAGAAATATTGTTACTAAAAATAAGAATTGACAAATAACTCCCTCAAAATGTAATTAAATTTTCGTAGCATTTCTACTAAATGTCATGTTTCGCTCCAACAGAATCAATTATCTAAAAGCCTCGTACAACCATCTATTTCACAAAGTTAAAACTTAAAATCTTATAATTCTATTCATTTAAAAAGTTATAGATAAAATCAAAACTAAAAAAGTTTTACTAAGAATTAAAACAAAATTAAATTTATAAGAGAATAATTAAAAGCTTAAAAAATAAATCCGTTAAGAGAGAAAAAAAATAAAAATAATAAAATTTATTCTATTTCTTTATTTTTATAGTTTAAATTAAATTTTAGAAAATGAGTGGGATATTCAGATTGCACACAAATATGATAGAGTTTATATAAATTATTTTGAATACCTAAATATTTTTAACTAATGTATTGTTACATAGGATCTAAATATATAATATATTTTTAACTTTCCATTTCAGCTTACAAATCTCGCAAAGAAAGGTATTATATTCATAAAAATATCAAAGATATCTAATTTTTTTTATTATACATATTACTATTGTTATACACATATACATATACCTATTATCCATAACTTGTAAGTTAATATATAAATAATCAGTTTCATGAGTAATTTTATTAATTTGTGTTAATCTTAAGTAAGTAAGATAAAAAAAAAAAAGGTTAATCAGATTTAAATTCAGGGTTACATTAATTTTGAGAAACTCATTAGTGCATCAATTATTATTATCTACAAACATTTTTTTCATAGATGTGCAAATGTATATTAGCGAGATTCTAACAACTAGTACCCCCTTATAGTATGTCTTTAATTTGCTTAAGTTTTTATCAATAACAATTAACTACTTTCTTTTAAACTAAAATAAAAGAAATTTATTTTTTTAAAGAAATAGATATATAATTTTTTTTAATTTTTTAAAATAAATAAGAACTTAAAATGTAGTGTAACTAAGCGGAATTATATCAGTGGCTAAGTTCATCAATATAAACATTTTAATTTTCTTTACGAATTAACTTTTGATTTACCCTAGATAAAAAATTCGACTAACCCTGTCAACAGTAGAAATGTAAATAATTCTAAATCTCTGAGACAGTAATTAAACTATTTTTTTCGAAATAGCTGACCCTTTTGTCTACAAAACAATACTTTGTTCCATCAAAATTTCTCAGATTTTTCTACATCCTTAAAATTTATACTCAATTTTGTGACATTCTTTTAAGACTTTTTATAAAGTGAATTAAAAGAAATCAAACTTCTACTCAATCAAATGAAACATGAACTATGCAAATTATTGATGAATGAATTAAAGAAGTATATATGAAAGAGGAACCAAACTGAATGCATTTGAGATTGAAAAGTTACAGCAAAATTAGAAGATAGAGTTAAATAGTGCGTAGTCGACGTATATGAACCTTCTTAAATTTTTATCGAACAAGGATCCAAGAAACTCTCTATGGGAGCAAGGAACAAGAAAGCTGCTCGAATCTATAGTTATCACAAGTTAACTCACTCGGATACGGCAAAGTTGAAGCGATTGATCTTTAATTCTGACGTTAGGCTGGATTACAAGCGCATTGAGGTAAAAGAGAAAAAGAGAGAGCATATTTATAGCTTGAAAAATATCAAGAAACTGATAAGAGCAATCATGTGTCTCATCATTATTTGATTGTTATATTTGTGTGCTTAGATTTAAAATCATAACTATGCAGTTGGTAAATTATGGCCTCAAAAAGGAATAATGGAGTAGGAGGCTTTACAAAGTTTTTTGCAATTTTATTTTCTAAAATAAAAATTTTACGAATAATTAGAAATCTTCTTTTTTCTCTAATTTCTTATAAATTTTTGTTATCATAAGAAAAGGGAACCACGTAATAAATTTGAAATTTTCGAATATTTTAATTGGAATACTGATAGGTTGATTAAATATATTTACAAAATATGAGTAAAAATTTAAAATGCCTATATTACGTTGTTGGACTAAAGATGGCGCATTAACTTTTTATTTGTAAGTAATATTTTTGAATATTAACGATGGAGAAAGTTTTGTTGTTGTGATGAATGACATCCAGCCGAGAAAAAGTTATATATTTAAATATCAAGCATATTAACAAACTGTTGCTTTAATAAGCGATTTGAGTTATTAAATCATCAAAAATTCCAACACATATATTGTTTATATCATACAAAATTTTAGAAATTGGAGAACCAAAATAGGGAGGAGTTTGAGAAATAATTTTGTTAATTTGTTTTAAAATGTACAAACAAAAAAAATATTGCCTTTAAATTTTTTTCAGAATTTAGATAAGTAGAAAAGTATATCAGTATCTCAGAAAAATTGTTCTATTTAAAAAGCTTAACCATATACATAATTCATAATACGCTAAATAATTTAAAGTAATTTTTGACCATTAAAAGAGAATAGTTTTTCAAAGCTATTTGATAAATCACAAACATTTTTTGATTATGATCTAAAATTATTTCTCCTTCAAAAGAAGAAAAAATTACAAATAAATGAAGTTTTAATTGTCTGGTCTTTCTTTTTGACAATCGGAAAGTTTTTCACTTTAACGCAGGTGTCTTTCTCATTCAAATATCTCTCTCAACTTCTGTATAATAATCTGAAACAAATGCCATTTGTTATTGCTTCAGCACTTAGCAACATCTTCATCCTCAAAGCATAATAATTATGAACATTTTCTCATTAATCACACAGGCTTTAATTAGGGTATTTAAAAGACGAGAAAAATTGAGATTCTGCTATACTTTTTAAATATTTCAAATTTATAACCACGTAAGAAGAGCCTTCTATATCTCCCATTTCATGTTAATGGGTATATTTTTAGAAGTGAATATTAATGAAGGCACTAAAATAAAAATAGCATTTTTCTCCTCACATTTCTTTTTCTGAAGATATAGCTATTAATTACAGCTCGTAAAAGAGAAAATCAGCAGGAATTTATAAAAACGCTTACAGCAAAATTTATTTTACAAACATGGCATATTAATGTAAAAAATTTAATTTCAAGTGATAATTTGTAATCTGTTATGTGCTGTGAAAAAGAATTGCTGTTTTATAAAAATATTTCATTAATTTTAAGCGTATCCTAATTATGTTTGATTAGCCAAATATTAGGAGTAAAAAATATTTCATTTTTTGATATCAGCATTTAGAACGTTTCTCAGTAAGTTTCTTAATTTTTAATATAAAATTTCGTTTAATATTCAAATTTTTAAAATACGTCATTTTTAATTTTTATTTGTGATGTCATCCTCTTTTTTATTGTTCTCTAGAGATCTTATCTGATTGATAAAGGTTTAAGTTTAACATGAGTAAAACATTAGAAACTAAAGATTTTCATTTTAAAATGTTAAATAATTTTGAAGGGAGATAGGGAAATTAAAAATATTAACAATTTAAGCAGTTTCTTTGAAAATATTTAAAAAATTATATTTTATTTATTTAAAAGAAGGCAGATTATTCTAATGTAATAAACATCTTAATTTGCTAACTACACTTATGTTTGTCTTTTATTTAGAGTTTTTACTTTCAATTAAGTGTTTCAATTGTTAATTAAACCAGTTATTTCCTTCGAAAACATCATATGTGAGAAATAATTTATTTAGTAAATCTTGATTTACGAATTAAAATTATATTTTTACGAAATATTTCTGTAATAAATTTTACACCTTAAATATTCTATAACATTCTCACTTCGAGGTTGATTTACGTAATTGATTTTTTATTCTCTTCCACAGAACAGATAATTTCCATTCGAAACATTTTTATTTTTTTCAAGAATAAAATAATTTTAAATAATGCTCTGAATATCCTTCAGAAAATGTAATAAGTGAAGAATACTCCACGAAAAATGCATTGAAATGTAGTTCGCTTGGGATAACAAAAAAAATTCTAAATTTATTCCTATTAATAAAGAATTTAGGCTCACTGAGCAATATGTATAACTAATTCTAAACTTTCATGGATTCTTTGTTATGAAAAAAAGTTTGCGTTGATTCTAAGCTGCGTTTCAGTACTTAAAGAGCCAAATTGTTAAATCTTCAAAGAAAATTGACGAGTTTCTTGAGTTTCCGCAGAGAAATTCTTATACACTAGTAAATGAATCTCTAAGCTTCAATGTAAAACTAAAAATTTATTTCTATTGAATTATCTGTCACATTTCTTAAAAACATCAAGATTAGATTATTTTTGCTCTAAAATTTTCCATCCGTAGTTTAACTTTCAGATTCCTCAGTTTATGTTTAAATTTGATCATGATACTCACATTCAAGATACAATAGTGGTTTAATACTTTTTCACAAGTTATTAGCAAAGAATCTTTTTAATCTATTAAAATAAATTCTTGAAATTATCTTCTTATTTATTTTTAGAATTTTTTTGTATTAATTACAGGTTTTAGTAAACATCCTTCCATGCAATTTTCTTGATTTTAAAAGCATCTATTAAATTACTTGAAATAAAAATTAAACTTCTATTAACTCAAAAATGCATCTGTGATCTGTCACAGAAGCCAGATGTAAAGTTTTACAAAAGGATAACATTCAAAATCAAATGGGTGTATACGTTGTTTTATTATAGAATCACTTCGAATTGAAAAGTCTCGGACACAAAGCCGCAGATAGGTACATGTATTTAAAACTCTTTTATTTAAAACACAAATTACAATTATCCATATTATATTTAAATACAATACTCAAAGCTTGTAGCAAATTGAAAGGAATTCGACGGTATTTTTTGTGTTCTACATAATTACGAAAATCGAACAAATCTCTTTTGCTGTCGTTAGAAACAAATAATCTCTGAAAGTATTAAAAAATTTCTGTGTTTCCGACAGTCTTTTTTTTTTATTTTAATTTTTTGAAATATAATTATCCTTCAAAAACATAAAGCATTCTAAAGTACGAAAACGATACCAATTTTCTCAACAAAAGGAACCCAAGCAAATGATCCCTCAATAAGAAAAAAATGTAATTATTAATCTGATGTTACAATAAAAATAAACTATGAAACATTAAAGTTAATGAATTAGTGAAACTATCGGTAATATTCTGATCAGATATTAAAATTAAAGCAGTTATTAATTAAAAATATTATGAGAATATAGCGATGGTTCTATTTTTTGTTCGAAATAAAGACACAAGAATTTTTAACGTACATATATTGTTTTATTGATATCATAAATAAACAAAACGTCCAATTCAGAAGTGAACGTGCGTGACGGTGAACTATTCCTATACGCCTCTAGTGTCACAGCTAAACTCGATGTACTAATACTAAATGTCAATAAGTCGTTCAAGAAGACGTTGCACAGGTTTCACACACTATATTTATTGAAAAATTGCTAGTATAACGACAAATGTAACCGATTATCCCCATATATTGCCTAAAAATATATTAACTTGTTCCACCAATATCAAACTAAAAGAGTCTTACCAATACCGTAAAGTTGAGGCAGTCTCGACTTCTAGGTTTCTCTAAGTTGTCGATAATTTGTAGAAATTCTCGGCCCCGTCGTCGACTCTAGAACAATTGCCAAACGCTAGAACCACTCGACCTTTTTCGTGTGTCTTAAGCTTAACTTGTATAATTCCTATCTCCCTGGCTTCACTTTGTTTCTACCTGCTTGTAATTTAAATATCCACGCTTCATTTTTGGTTGGACAAAGGTTGCTTAGAAAAAAGAAATTAATCTTAATTAAAAGTCCCCAAGGGTAGTGAAGAGAAAACCGCGAATAGTCCAACGTCACGCATGCATCTGAAGCATGATTTTTTTGCAGATCACCTTCTCTCTAAGAGGTCAAATGGTCATGGTTATTTGAACAACACAAGCTGACAGCTGGTGTTGTTTTCATTGAGTCGTTATGAGTTCGAGTTCTGAAACTACTAAAGACTCACCGTGTTGGGTGGCTGATGTTCTTTAAGTCTGTCGAGGTTCCAAACTCTCCCGTTGGCATAATGTGGAAGTTTGGAGACGAGTGCCAGATCATGCATCATATTTGTCAGTTGACAGGAGTTTAAAATTACTAAGTTTATCAACTATATTCCTTGCTTTGTTTCTAAGCGCATCGGTAATAAATAACAGTCCAAACCTGGAAAACTAACTCCCGTTTCCCTTACAAACCGCAACCCTTCTAAGACAACGGATAATTGCGGTAAGTGCTCTCTACCTCATCGCCAACAGTAACCAGACATTACACGTCAACGGTAAAATTAGGATTGATTCTAAGAGGCACATACACCCGAAACCAAAATCTGACAACAGTTGCGAAAGTTTCTGCAAAAGTTGCTTTTCTACATATTAAAAAAACACATATATTAAACAATATAATTATTTGAAAATAAAACTACGTTGTTGGGTATACACTTAAACACTGTTTTTAAGACATATCAATGTCCACTATGTTTATAGATAAAGCTAATATTTTCTCACAAGTTTAATAATATTTTCAAAAATACAACTTACATATAGTTTTGTTAGGTTTTATTAACGTTGCACTAGAAGGAAAACGAAAGCTACTAGCGACGGACCTAGTAATTTTGAACCACGGTCAAATGACGAGGACGACACTTGGACTATCCAATCCTAACTTCTACACCATGCCAATGGGAGGACATTGGGTCCCGGCAGATTTAAGATGCATCAACCTCAGCTACATGACGGGTTTTAAGTGGCCTCAAGGCTTAAATTCGGGACTTGAGGAAAACCGCCGGCCCCGAGTCCACGATCAGGACCACTAGGCTACCGCACCTTACAGTTTACATATAAAAAGAGCAAAAAAGCAGTTTATCATTTGAATTCTAAAATAAATGACAATAAAACAAAATATTCAGAATATGTTATTTAATAGAATGTAAATACTTTTTTTAATTCTGGGAATAAATATCTAGTCATCTTCTCCATAACCAAATTTCTTTTTACCTTATATTTAAAAGAAACAAAATTTTACAAAAAAAATTTAGTTCTACACAATTAATGTAAATGCAATATTCCTTATCGAAGTGAATTAATCAAATCAATTGATCTTATATTATTTAATACTAGATTCTATATTACTTAATACTAGATTCTATATTACTTAATACTAGATTCTATATTACTTAATACTAGATTCTATATTACTTAATACTAGATTCTATATTACTTAATGCTAGATTCTATATAATTTAATACAAGATCTCTTAACTAATATTACTAAATTGGTTAAAAAAACATACATATACTTAAAACTAAATATGTAATTAATTCAAACTAAACAAAGGTAGTGGATAAATATTACGTAAAACACACATACATTACGATACCAATAAATAAACAATTGCGAATTATCAATAGGTTACCTTGATAGAGTTTCAAGTGTTGACAAGTTTATCTCCAGAGCAATGTTCTATGGGAAAATTGTATATTTGGAAGGCAAGTGTCCTGTCTTTGATGATTGGGGAGTATTTTTAATCGCAGAATTCAGAGCTGTCTTTACTATTTTGGGGAGTATTTTGTGAATCGTCTATAGAAATCAGCGTAGGCTTAATGTTTCTGCTTTTTAGATTTGTTCCATCCAAAGTTCAATCTAAGTTCCACGTGATTACATAAGAGTTTCTAACAATCGTAGACTAGTGTTTTTGTCTTTAAGTCAATTTTGTAATCGCATAGAAAATTGGATATTTATTTCCAACCATATCTTCAAGACAAGATAATTTTGGATAAGTCCTAACCTGTGAAATTCGTAGATGAGTTTCAAAATGAAGTTCGTCCCTTGTTCACTAGCGATAACGTTCGAGATACCAGGTTTAAAGAATATTTCAAGTAATGTGTTGCAGGTAGATTTCACTGTCGAACTTCACAATGGAACCGCTTTGTGTCAGAAAGAATGCTGATCCATCAGTCAAAGGATTTATTCATATTTCTGAGCAGAGAGGTGCTCATTTGGTCCTATAATATAAACATATATTACTTGGAAAGTTAATTCAGATTTTGAGACTGGTTTAATAGACATTCTTTCAAAATGCTTTTTAGGATTTTTCATTTAACAATATCTACATGTTTTGTAAAATGTCTTAATGTCTTGGGGAAGTTCAGGCCAGTAGAGAGATTAATGAGTACCCTCTTTGGTATTTTGAACGCCTATGAGGGCTTCGAATACTGATTCATGATCCAATTTGTTGCCGCTTACTCTTCGGAAGTGCAAGTAGGGTTAATTGAAGTCTCACTGTTTTGTCTGTATGGGAAAAGAATTCATCGATAAATAAATTTACTTATCTGATTTTGTTTCCCAAAAATGACTTTTTACAACTGCGGGAGAGTTGTTTGCTCTGCTCTAAGTTTCCCCAATACCGTTGAGTGTATAATAGACGGTATTGTTTTTTAGTATTGTATTTTACTAAAAAACAATACGACCACATCGACGACGTTAATCGACCACAGTTGGTTCAAGGCCACTGTCAGTTTTCTTCCATCTCTAACCTGAGTTTTTTTCACTGAAAGATATTCTCGGTGTTTTTTCTTTCTTTTTCTCATCTATAGTCCCTCCTTGTGCTTTCTCTATTTTGAATGAAAATTCACTATTTTTTCCTTCTTTGAGCCTTCTGTCGGGGTAAGTGTATTTCCTACCCATCCAATTAATAATTATTTTTCAGTCCATGTTATAAACAATCGACCAATTTTTACACCTATCTGTTTTTCTAAGGCTATTGGCATGTTAGGAGAGGAAGGAGAGGGAGTTCTATCCCGGATGTCGTCCTCGTCACTTGACCGCTGATCAAAATTACGTGGTCCGTCGCCAATAGCCTTAGTGTCACTTCTAGTACGACGTTAATGAAACCTACCAAACCAAATCAATCGTTTTCGTATGGCAGGAGTAAACCTCTGCCTTTGTGTCCTTTAAAAGTAAGGCTCTAATGATGAATTAATTATTTCAATTTGTACTTTTGAATAATTTACTGTTTCTATTTCCTTCACATCAACATAAACAATGGTCTTTTTTAAAGATATATCCTGATATTGTATAGACTCAGATTAGAAGTAAGTGGAATAAACTTTGGCTACAACGGCTTCTTTGTATGTAGGCTAGTATTTCTTAGAATATGTGTTCATGTTGAAATTTCTATGAATTATTTTCCCCTTATCGGGACATTATCTTGCGAAATGTTGATAACTTCTGCAGACAGACATAACAATCCTCCCCTTTTAAATTATGGCTTCTATCCCTGATTTTTATTTTCTCTAGTGAGGAGCCACTCAAATTCTCGCTAATTCTAGTTCGCGTCCTCATTCTGAAATGCGTTCTTCGTCTTTCCATCTTTTTCAATATTCCTTTGGATTCCTTCTTCTTCACTTCGATTTATTTTTTCCTTTCTTCCAGTTTTCAACAGTGGAAACAAGAAAATCTTTATTTTCCAGATATTCTTTACTAATCAGCAGTATCTGTTTCGATTCCATCACGTTTGTTAACGTCAACCATCCTTCTTTCCATTTGTGAACATATTTAGTCTTTCTCTAGTTCTCGTAAAAGTATGCTGCTCATTTCTTATTCCAAATTTTAAGGAATGTATATATATTTATATATATATATATATATATTTGTATCGGCATAAAAAATAAATAAAACGTCGAATGAGCGGGGAACGTTGTTTTGAAATCAATTTTTTACATAATTCATTCTCTTTAGAATATAAATGATTATTTAACTTACAAAAGGCAACTTATTTGCGTCAGCAGAGAAATGCACTGGAGCCAGACATTGAAAATATAATTATAGAGAAATATAACTATTTTTGCCTTAAAATAAGATAAATGTTTGCAAATTAATCTATACGCATTTAAGATCATGACTATACTTAGAATTAATGTGCATCAATATACCATTTCTATTCTACGATTTCCAACAAGAGTTGTTGATGTAGAGGCATATTTAAATTAGTCTTTCAGTCTTTGTCAACTAAACGACAAAATAATGATCTTCCGAGCCTGATAGTCTGCACTTATATTTGTGTCTTTGCTAGCTTTCGATCCACGGGAGAGTTAAAATCCTCCTTAAAATCCGGTTGATATATTTTGGATGAATGCTGTACATAAAATAAGTCCTAAAATAAATCCATTTTCTTAGAGCTTTCTTTCTTCTTCTTTATCTCTGAATCTCAATGTAAGACCATTACAAAGTAGAAAAAGTTTCAGATCAAAAACTCAAAAACTTGATATTTTTGATGGATATGTCTGCATTGGAAATGAGATATTCATATTCATATAAATGAATATGAATATCTGTAATACTGACTTACTAGTCATTAACTATTAACTAACAAGTATACTGATTAACTAACTAGTCCTTTCCATACATTTATTTCTGGTAAGAAACTACTTCAGAAAAGTCTGTACATAAAAAGTTAGATGTTCAAAATAATCTCATGATTAGAATCACCATTTTGATATCTGAAATCAGAATCCTTTTAAATGTAAATGTTGTACAAATTAAAATAAGATTACTGTTGGTTTAATGAGAGATTTATTCGTTGTTGTGTGCTGAGTATACAGAAAAAAGTATAATATATAAATAATATAATGGCGATTCATAGTTGCTTTGCAGATTGATATAGGAGTCTAGCAGTCCACGAGACAATAAGAATCTCTGGGATTGAGGCAACCCAGATTCAATATTATTTTAAAATTGGCTACCTTTTAGAACTTTTGTGAGAAAACCAAATACACATGGCAGTCACAAGATGAGAAATCGTCGTAGTTATTCAGGAGAAGGGGGTAGAAAAAATCCCAACAACGCACGCAATAACATCTTTTCGTTTTTATTTCTGTATCGTGACTCAATTGCTGGTTGAATTAACAATCATGGGAGAATGTGTGAACGATTCTTTTACTGATAGTGTTGCCACTATCTCACACGTATGCATTCTCCTATTTTGCCTCATCAAATTTTCCACCGCAATAAAGGAATCTTGGTTAATGATAATTTGCGCTTGACTTAGTCGAGACCCATACTGTTCGTTTTTTATAAATTTCAATGCACCATCCAAACACGAATAGCATGAGAGACACTTCATCCTATTACATTTCGAAAATGACGCTAATTCTGAAATGGACTCTTATTTCCAGCTCTTAAAAATTACACGACTTTGCCAAAGTTTGGAGCCATTCATTTTCCTACAGGCAATTGCACTGTTTTCATGTAATGATGCGTTTCGACAATACACCTGCCTTCATACTAAACAGAGCTTTCCCTCTCTTGACGCATGCACAGCATTACACCTCTATAAGCGACGATGTGCTCGTGATAGTTCCACTTTTAGTTAGACAATCTTTAAGGATTGCAATTTTACTTCAGTCTTGTTCAATGGTAGATTATTTTTAGCAACAATTTTCAACTTAGATAAGAAATGATATACAAATATAACTGTAATCTTTTCTGTTTAAAAATCTATCTTTATTTCATTTTCCCCTTGAGATTTATCCCCTAAATGGATTACTATTAGATTTAGCCCAATTAACCATGCTCTAAAAATTTGACCAATTACTAACGTCTCATTACAAAAAACAAATATTATATCATAAGTCCTTTCACTACCATTTTTACCGACAAAAATACATTAAATATTTTAGTATATCTATTAGAAGGCAAGTATTAATAATATGATGAAATGCTGTTTTTAAAAAACGCTGAATCACCTGGGGAAATGAGAACAATGTGACATACGAATTCCTTTAAAAGGTACCAGTGGAATATAATAGTCTAGTTGTGACGTAGGGCTCTTCCGATTTTTTCTTCACTAACCTCGGGCACTTTTATCGAGTTCATTTGTATAAATTTACGATTTCTTCCCAACCCAAATGAAACGTGATTATGTAAACTAAATGTAAATAGAAATTAAGTGAAATAATACAGATACCATGAGATATAAATGATATGCAATTGAAAGAAAATAAATTGACGTGTGTGTGTGTGTGTGTGTGTGTGCGTGTGCTTGTGCGTGCGCGTGCGTGGTTATATTAATTATTATTGAGATTGAAAATCTTTTGATAGTTTTGTAGATTAAAGGAAGTCTCACTAACACTATTAATCTGCGTAGTTGCTGTTGAAAAACAAGTTGTGAATTTAGGAACGGGTGGACTGGTTAAAACATTTTTTATTTAAATTATTGACTAAGATCATGTGTTAGGTTGAATTTTCAGAAAAAGCGACCTTAGATATTCTAAAGTATTAATAAAAAAAAGAACCTGTTTTATTCTTATTTGATTAATGTATTTTATCGAGATACAGCACAACAGTTGAGTAATCATGGACAGTGAGATTGTAAAAATGATTGAAAATGCATTGGAAATCTATTATTTTTATTTAAATCAATTTTGTAGAAAATGTTAAATTATTTCTAGAAAATACCGATGGCATCCTATTGGATATATAATTCGGTGATAGTGAAAGAACTTACAAATTTCCGAAAACATCTTTATTTTTATAATTTTCTTTTCACAATATTCTTGTCAAAACAGCTGAAAATAATTGTAATTCAAAAAAACCTTTTAAACAACAAAGGCATTCGTAGAAGATGAATAGATAATCCATTTGCTTATTTATATATAAAGTTTAAATTTAAGAAGTGCTTAATAATTGCCTAGTATACACTTAATATTTGCCTAGTTAAAAGATCATAATCCTTCTTAATATCGAAACAAAATATGCATTAACATCATCAGCGCATCAGCTTGTGAAAGCATCCTCATTTCCCTACATTCTTTAACTTAAAATGTTCTCTAAAAATATACATGCGTCATGAAATTCCCAGAATTTTTTTAAAAATAATATTCAAGATAGTATTTATAATGCTACCTGTAGGTTTATAATAAATTCTTACATTTTATTATTTATACTAAATTTCTACCCACATACTTTTAATTGTTAACTTAATTTGTACAATTTAAAAATTTCTGAAAAACACTTTTCATCTCAGAGTTTCAATATCTGATTTGGTGCGAGTTAACCAAAGAATAAATTCCTCCAAATAATAAAGCATATTTCATTGTCATTCTAAAGTAAAAGTCACACAAATTCATTTAACATTCCATCTTTCGTACAAGCAAATTACTCATTTTAAGTGGCCTTTTTTTAGACTTTTATCGCACCTTATGCTTTCACTTTTATCTAATATCTCAAAATTAATTTCGTAATTGAAAACCAAGAGAATTTATTTTCTACGCCATCTTCCATATTGATTTAAGGAAATGAAACATTTTTCTAAATCACGTCCGAAACATATAATATATACTTCGAAGTTCATTAAAACTATGCAGTTGAAGTAAAACATTCGACATTTTCCACTATGTAAAAAGATAATTAAACACGAGATTCATTTTATATATAATTAGTTAATCAGTTTAACTTTGAATTTTTCTAAATACTAATTTTTTATGGCATCTAATTAACTGCTACACAAAATTTCAATTAAAACGAGTGTCTTTGACAATGGCGCTAGAAAATTATTATGGTAAGATTTAAGCGGATCGTGATATCATTCCAGATTGTTAAAATTGATTTATTTAAAATCCAGTTTACCAAAACATTCTAATTTCAAAACCAATATGACTAGTCATGTGCCAGTGTGAGATAGCATACATCAAATAGCCAAATAAGTCGTTAATGAAAAGAGCTTTTTTTTCTGGCCGAGAAAATAAATTCTTATCGTCTAACTTGTTAATTAATTTTCTTTTTAAAAATTCTTTTATTTTATCCATTTTTGAAGAAAAAAATAAAGAAGCTGCTAAAAATTCACAAAAGCAGCCATTCAGTTTACAATACATCATGTTATATATTACATTACTGTTACCACTGTGGTATATTAGTAGTACTAAATTAAAAATAACAAAACATACTCTATATGTTTTAAGTTATTCAGTGAAAACTATTTTTTGTCAGATTTTTGAAAAATTGGACTCGCAAAAGAATTATGATTTAAAATAAATTTTAGAAATAAAATGCGATAAAAGTTTTTAAGTCATACTATATTGCTTTAAGTGGGAAATATTAACACACTTAAAATTAAATAAAAAATATAATGGTAAAGTTATTTGGATGAGATAAAAACTTTTAATAAATCCATTTAGAGTAATCTTTTCTGATGAATTTCTTTCCCTAAAATAGTATTTTTATGAAACCTAAACATATGTAAGTATCAGGGTAATTTTAAAATCTAACAAAACACAAAATCCATCAGGACTAGCAGCAAAATATTTGCTGTTTAGATATTTACCATACATATACGAGATTGCTTTTATTAATACTAGAAAAAACTTCTTTATCTTAATTAAAATGAGAGAAAAAACACTAAATTCCATAGAAAAACATAGCACGTTTATATTTCCCAAATTCAATTATGCCACTTTCGCCAAGAAATTTTAATAGTGACGTGATTGTGATTGTTTATTCTTGTCGCATTGAGAAGCAAAATGAGGGTTGTTAATGATGGGCACTATAATTTTGAACCTCGATCAGGTGACGACGATGATACCTGAGCTAGAACCTCCCTCGCCAAAATTCTACACCACGTCACGGGAGGATGGGCAGGAATTTAGAGACACCAAGTTTGGAACCCATTACTAATGACAGCATACAATTAAGAAAGTAGCAGAGTTAAATAACCTTCACTGCCACTCACAAACAAAAAGTTGAGGATGTAATAAGAAAGAGATATTTTAGAAGGAGTACTCTTACAAATTGGAATATTTTTTTGTGAATTGCTAGTTAGATTGTTATCAGTGTGTCGAAATCTACTGAACTAACATCTATAACTGAGTAAATTGTTTCTCAATTTAAAAGTGTTATCCTCTGTTAAAATAATTGAGATGTGAACATGAATCCCATAATGGTCCAAGAAAGAAAAATAAGGATACAAATAGGAATGTAGTTACTTCAGCGACAAATAAATGAAGTTTTAAGAGAGAAGAGAAAAGGGGCCTGTGTTATTAGCCCATTTGTCTGTTTCAGTTTAGTTGTATCTAAATTTTCATATGGGAAAACACTTATGTCATTTAACTTGTTCTTTCAATCACCTTCTTCGAAATTCATGTGATACAATGTGTTTCAAGACATTTTTATGTCAATATTAATCAGGGATTTTATAATTTTTGATCGCCTGAAAATTCATACGGTTAACTTTGTTAAAGTGTGAAATTAAAAGAAAGTATTTTGATGATTTGCTTAAATCTGTAAATTTACTGATTATTAAAAAACTATTTCACGATGATTATACGGATAAAATTTAGTAATAACCAATGGCTGTTATTTTTCATAAAACTTTATTTTCTTTCTCTGATATTCCGATTTGATACGACAGCAATCTTTTGACTCAAAAATTTGAAATACCATATTATTAATAACAACAGAAAATAATTACTTCATTTTTTGTATATTGCGAGAATTATCTTTGATGTATTAAACATCTCATAAAAAAGCATGATCCAGTGAGTTATTTTGCATTTTTAATATAAGAACTAAGATTTGACTCTGTTGCATCGAATAAAGTGTATTTTTGAACTGGATTAATTTGAAGAAAAATAGAAGAAAATGACACGTATTGATTGACAAGGAGGAAGTTTGAAAATTGGAAAAAATCATCTTCTTTTACCAAACAAGGGATGTGCAAATACAATAAAACCCCACCTAAAACAGTAAGCCATACAAGAAAAAGATCCATACAGTACCTCAGAGTCATAAGGCCTACACTCATCTAAAGAAAGTAAGCTCCCGAGAGGCATAAAATCACTAATCTTATAGTGCATCACAGCTAGAACGAAAAAGGAAATGAGTCCTTGAAGAACACATGAACAAAATATGAATAAAGGAATGGATAAACTGACTACGAGGCTAAAAGAACAGCTGAGAAGCTTGACGAGAAAAGGACTAGTATTCATCGCTAGAGGAGATTAACATTAAGAGCAGGATTACATGGAAACGAGATATAATACAGCTTTCTTCAAAAGAACAGATTTTTTTTTTCATTTTCTATTATTAGCATTATTTCAGATGAGATTCTTGAAATTTCTTCCTTCAACAACATAACAGTGATTTTTTACATTTTGCATTGTACCTCTTTGTTGCTTTTATGTTTAATACCGCATAATTATCTTTCTTAAAAAAAAAAAATTAAAATCTCCATGATTACCAAAATGTTACCGAAAACTATTTGCTGGTGTTTTCTATACACAATACCTATTTTAATACTGCAGCACTTCCGTTTACAAATGTATACCAACTCGAAAAACGTATAAAAAATACTGTCATAAAGTGGTCTGCATTAAGCAACTGGCTTGAACATTTAAGAAAACTCTCTAGGGAATAATGATTGATTGTTTATTAACGTCGTACTTAGAAACAACCCGAAGGGTATTATTAACTGAACTCGCCAATAAAGATTTGATGGCTCGCGTAGCTTTGAGCCACGGTAACATAGCTGGTATCAAAGTCGCCCCACGACCACCCGGTAATTTCCTCAGGAATAATGGTTCTAGACGAATATAGAAAATTGTATGCATTTCCCACTTATTAGGAATGGAAGCAGTAAATATACTTAAGATTATCCTCTTTAAATCCCAAGAATATAAATACCCTGTTTAAAAAAAGCAAGAGATAACATTCTCTTAAAAATTCTCCTAATATCAATCAATTCCAAAATAATTTTGCATCAGTTATTTTTAATTATTAATATTTATGTAAGAACTATGTTTGTCGCAATTTAAAAAAGAATTTACTCATTTCATAAAAAAAAATTATTCCTAACATACTGAATTGAATTTTTCACCAATTTTTACGCAATTTACGTCATAATACAGTACATTGAATAAATTGTAAGAAATTATTGTGCTTACAATAAAAAAAACTCATGTATAGAGAGAAAAAATGCGATGTGACTTTAAAATTCATAAGTATATAAATATTATTTGTAAAATTCTTATTTATATGTGCTAACTCGTTGTTGATTTTGGAAATTGACGGCAACAAAAATGTATGGGCATAAAATAAAGGCTACATGATGTTAGGTACAAAAAATTAGAATTGTAATACATTGTAATTGTAATAAGTTGGCTTCAAGTATATTTACACTGCTATGATATATTTAATTTAATGATTTATCGTTTGATTTTATTTTAATATCGGAACAAAGTATTATTGCCTAATTTAATGAATTATAGTTTGCTATTATTTTAATATTGAATTTTAATATTAAATTTAATAATTTATTTTTATAATCAAATCACCTGTTTTTATTTTGACTTTTGTATTTTTATTTGTCTATTTTGTTGGTAACATTGGCAATGTTTTTGAGTTTTAGAATGTTTTGCTGATGAAAATAAAAAGGCATTTGCAATTTGAAGAATGTATTTTCTTTTTTTGATAGTAATTACTTTTGTGGAGCCTGGTGCTCGGAAGTACGTTTACTTTACCCTAATAAATAGTAATTTTGGTAAACCAGTGATATATATTAAGAAGATGAGGTAACCCAATGCATAACTGACACGAAACTTTCAACGGCAAATGAGCTCGCTTTCAAAAGTGAAAGCCTTTTATAACCCAAATAAATCTTTAAGAAATGTTAACACCTCTTAAAAATGAAATTAATAAAGCCATTTTCAATTTTTAAATTTTTTTCGACGAGTTTTTAAAAAGTAAACTTCTTTTAATTGTTTATTGCATTATCCTGTGTATCTACAATGTCCCTAGTTTTATATTCATGTTATAAATTATGCATGCAAATGAGGAAATTGTTTTCGCTATGAACAGAAATATTGTAGATCAAATTATATAAAACTTATATGAAAAACAAGTATAAAATTAGAATACTGCAAAATATTTTTTTTTCTTTGATGGATAATTGAAAAAACTTTTATCCATGAAAAATGTTTTACATTGTTTGAATATGTTCAAACACTCCGTTGTATTTCATAAAATTATTTTAAAATTTTTTATTTTAGTTTCTACATCTTATTAAATTAAATAACGTATTAAGTATTTACTATTTACCCGAAATTTTAATGATTGCTTTGTTTTAAGAAGAAAGTATTTAAATATATAAAGTTAATACCCAATATATCATTTTCGTCCCTCGAATGTCATTTTTAAAGCCAACAAGGAAAACAGGTATCGATGAAATACGGAGAAAATATTTAGTTGGCTGCTAATAAAGTTTATGTTAAGATACTAGAAAATACGATAAGCTGATGATAAACAACCTGTTGCTATTTTAAAAATGGTTTGACTTTCCTTGACTTTCAAAGTATACTACATTAGAGATTTCAGAAATAAAGATACCTCCCCAACTGCTCATTAGTTGTCTCCGTAAGGTTCGGGCCTCGATATCACAGTCTACCAGCCAATGGTTCTGCCACAAAGGTGTCATTCTAGAAAAGTCTCCTCTCCCCTAACTTCTTGCGTGCTCCACGCAATTGTGTCAATTAGGATATCATTTTTTATATTATTATGTATTACGGAATAATAGCCCTTTCAAGCTATAAATCTTTAGTCATTTAGTTTAAGCAATATAGTTATTCTTCTTCTAACATTTTTTTTAAAATTATTTCATGCTTTTAAAAGACGCAGTATCAGCAAATCATATTTAATTTTTGCGGTAGTTTAAAGGTTAAGTCTAGAAAATCAAGCATCATTTTTCATTAACAATCAGATGTCAGATTTTTTTCTCTATCGGGAGCTTAAAAATTCTCTACGAATCGTGTTTGTTAAATAAATACCGTTTTGCTGTATATGAAAAAACGGGTGCAATTTTTCTACTGTTAATGTATATTTCAACATTAAGAGATTAAGGTTCAAGCTTTTCTAATAGCGATATTATGGCATATATCATATCATACAACCATCATCTAAATTACATATTCATACAGAAATCTACCACCTGTTTGATTCACCAAGAACATTGTCACAATTTCATGAAGAATACTCATTTTATAACATGAGGAAATTCATTTGATAAATCGTAACTAGTCTGTTTTCTCGAACTTTCGCCTCAACTTTCTTAAATAAGTCTCCAATAATTGCATGCGAAAAATAAATTACAGTACAAGTGAAATTTTCATTAATCTGAGGCATTTTCCTTACGAACAAATATAAAAATGGGCGAATTCTTCCGACTTGACGTCTGTTGATTAACACACAGATGCAAGTACCCAGCACGCATGCGCAGAATGGTGAGAGAGGTGATGCAGCGGCCATATTCATAAACGGTACTTACTTAAAAATTCGACTGGTATTTAAGATCCACTGTTGTTGAGAGTCATACAAAAACACTTTGCTTTCTATACGTTATTTCTCTATACCAATTGGTGAGCTGAAATATAATATATTGATTATCTCAGTCTTGGTGCATCTTTTGTATTTCTATGTTCAGTATCGTAAACTATTTATTCTGTTTGTAATAATTAAACTATTAGTAACTACATATTTAAACTATTTATTCTTCTCGTGTATCCTAAATAGATTATATCTGAGCTAAGTTGTAAGTAATTACAGTTCAATAACCAGAAGTAATAATTGTGCAGCGATTCCCTTCTACAACGTCATAGGTTAAAATGCCTTACTAACTATACCGAATAGGGCGTCCACTTTAGCCTAGTTGGTTAAAGTGTGACCAATCAACTTTTCCTCGAACCCACTGGTCCAGGGTACGAAACAATGCTGCCACATTACGGCAGTCGCAATTGTAAAATTACTTAAAAAAACTACCTAAAGTTATGATCAGGCTCACTTATATCCGTAAAAATGTCTTTCTTAAAATCAACGAAGCAAAAAAATCAATAAAGATAGGAGAAATATCAAGAAATAATGAAAATCAAAACGCTGTACCTTAGGGTGTCATTGAATTGTGCACTAGTGCAGCAATTATTACGACTAAAAACCTATTATTAAAAGGTACTATAATATAAATCATAAGGAATGTCTGTCACGTTTCGAAGATAAATTAAGGAAAAAAAATTCCGTTATAACAGCATATAGCACATGAATTTAGAGAATTTAACTTATTAACTCGTTGTCAATTAAATTGTTAGAAAATGGCTTATGGTTGAAAATGAATTTGACATCCTGTTAAGCAAACCTAAAATGGTACCAAGGAAATAATGAAATGTACAATTCTGACTTTTCTTATTAATCATACCATCTGATAATAAATGATTCATTGATTGATTTATTATTTATATCACATCTAGAAGAAACACGAGGACTATTGGCGATGAACCTTGTAATTTTGAACCTCGGTCAAAGATGAGGATGCCACTTGAGCTGAAACTTCCACTTTAAACTTTCACTCTTCGCCAACGGAAAGATTAGAAACTTTTCTGATTAAACGTGCATATGCTCCAACATAACAGATCAATTGAAAAGTCCCCGTCCTGACACATAGATGGCTCTACTAGAATTAAACCCATATGTTTTTTAGTTAGCCTTAACCGTCAAAAGATGTGTGTATGAATTTGACAACTGTCGGATCATTAGTTTGGGAATTATAGCATTCTGAGTGAAGCAATTTTTGTTATTGTGAAAAAAATGGATAAAAAGGAATTTCGCGTGTTGATAAAATATTGCTTTTTGAAGGGAAAAAATACAGTTGAAGCAAAAACTTGGCTTGATGCCGAGTTTCCGGACACTGCCCCAGGAAAATCAACCATCAAGGATTGGTATGCTAAGTTTAGACGTGGTGAAATGAGCACCGAAGACGGTGAACGCAGTGGACGCCCAAAAGAGGTTGTTACCGACGAAAACATTAAAAAAATCCACAAAATGATTTTGAATGACCGTAAATTGAAATTGAATGAAATAGCAGACACTCTAAAGATATCAACTGAACGTGTACATCATATCATTCACGATTATTTAGGCATGAGAAAGCTCTGTACAAAGTGAGTGCCGCGCGAGCTCACTTTTGACCAAAAACAACGACGAGTTGATGATTCGGAGCAGTGTTTGAAGATGATCAAGCGTAATAAACCCGAGTTTTTGCATCGATTTGTGACAATGGATGAAACATGGCTCCATCATTTCACTCCGAAGTCCAATCGACAGTCATCCGAGTGTGCTGCACACGATGAACCCGCTCCAAAGCGTGGAAAAACGCAACAGTTGGCTGGCAAGGTTATGGCGTCTGTATTTCAGGATGCGCATGGAATAATTTTCATTGACTACCTCGAAAAAGGAAGGACCATCAACAGCGACTATTACCTAGTGTTATTGGACCGTTTGAAGGACGAAATAGCCGAAAAACGGCAGCAGTTGAAGAAAAAGAAAGTGCTGCTTCACCAAGACAATGCACCGTGTCACAAGTCAGTTGAAACGATGGCAAAAATCCCCGAATTGGGCTTCGAATTGCTTGATCAATAGGCCATGATCAATAGGTTACCTAGGCCATCCATCCAATAGTGTTTTTTCTAAATTAATGAAACAATATAATTACAAATAGTTTTATATAAGTATTTTCCCACTTAGCGTCTTTTAGCTTTTAAAAGAAAATAGCAAATGTTTCATTTGAAACAGTATTTAAAGTTCAAAAGTTTCACTGTATTAAAAATGAAGTGATTTTTATTAAAAGCAATTCATCTTCCATGCAAAACTTTTCAATTTATTTAATGTATTTTCCTTCATATTTAATCCAAAGTGTAATTTTGCTTTGAACTAAACAGTGTAACTAAACTTAAAAACTGCTTCTGAAATAATCCTGGATTTTTTTTTTTAATTTATCATTTTATCAAGAACCAAATATCGCTAATATTCAGTTTAGAAGAACGACAAAATGCTTACAATTCTTTGATAAGAATTTTGATTCAGTATGAAATCTATGAAATAATTATATCCAAGGAAAGCGCAAAAGTATTAAAAAATCCACCAAACATTTTCTACCTTCAGAAGATAAAAACATTCTTTAAGGACATCAAAAGTTAAATTTAAAAACTAATATTTGAAGAGTACTAAAAATATACATTTTATTCTCATGTGGAATGAAGCTCTTATTTCATTTCCTCGTCAAAATTAATTTTCTAAACTCTAAAATTGCTTTCTTTGTGCTTTCCTGTACAACTACATCGTTTTAAATATAGCTTTAAAACGTTTTAATTGAATGTACTCTGCTTTAAAACTTTGACGTGAAAAATGTTTTATTTAGTTTTAACGCATAAGAGCTTCAAAATAAAAAGGATTTTCTATATATTTTGGGCACAAATTCTACGAATGCTAAATATATTTATATATCGGTGAAATTCTTAAAATTCATTCATATATATCATGCTACTATTACGTTATATAGATAACAACCAAGAAATTATGTTACTATTTAAAAAATTTACCAGGCAATGGTTAATTAATAGTTTCAATATTATAATGCGTTTCATAAAAATAAAGTTTTAGAAAATTAGGAAATAGAATCGACACTATGCATTTTATATAATAAATAGAGAATTGAAATAACTAATATTAAATTACTTCATATTTTTCACATTTTCATAAAAATTCTATAGAATTTCGTACATAAACAAATGGATTCAAAACAAATATTTCTAAATCAGGCTAAAATACAACATCCAAACTTACAAGATACCATTAATAAACTAATTAATACAACTATGTATATTTAAAAATAGAACATGATTTTGAAGAAATACAATGGGCAAAAAATTGTGTAGAGTTTTGAATCTGAAAATCTTTTCAGAAAAAGCGAACATAAAAAAATAGGGTTTAATATATATAACTTAAGCAGTTTTAAGGAATCCGAGAAATTTAATACTTAAATTTATCTCGAATTGCAAGAAAACAACAGTATAATGAAAGAAAACCATTATATGCAGATCATAATATTATTTCAAGGAAGGCCAGTTAACAACTGCTTAGCAAATCTTTATTTATTTATTTATTACACTTTTATCAGAAAAAAACGGTAAATAATACAATTTTTTATTTATATCGTTTTATAGATTACCTAATCATGTTTGTTAAAAATAATGATTTTTAACAAATCTTGAGTTTATTTAACTGCTTAACTTTAATTCCAACAAAGGAACATGTTAATAAAGCGGATACTATTGTTGTAGAAT
This sequence comes from Nephila pilipes, assembly GCA_019974015.1. Lineage (NCBI taxonomy): Eukaryota > Metazoa > Arthropoda > Arachnida > Araneae > Nephilidae > Nephila > Nephila pilipes. Next base: position 130,501 of record BMAW01070564.1, on the reverse strand, counting down.
TACAAATAAAAATCAAAATTTTTCTTAATATTTATGATAAATAAAATTACCATAATTTCCATGTTGTTAAAGTTCCGTTCTGAAACCGTAATATTCCTTTGTAAGCCTACAGTTATATTATTCTGAATTATTTTCATTGCAATAATATTTTAATTGTCCATAAATATGGCTAAGTTAAAAACATTGAAAAAATTTTGATTACTACATAGATCACGGTTTCAAATTAATCTCTTATCAACTCATTTACATGAAGAAGACTTTGAGAGCAAGAAAAGTCCTATAGATTTTTGAATCTATACAAGAATACATTATTTTGCATTTGTTTGCAAACAGAGGACTCTACCACTGTAATGGCTAATGTCTGTTGATATAACATAACCAATGTAGTATATTTGTTCCTTTTAAAGTAAAGAACATCATTGTTGTTTTCATAATTTGCTGCGCATCTTAAAAATTTATAAATAATATTATCTTTTTAATTTTTTTTCAATTTTAAGTACATTTTAAGTGCGAGTTTTCTACTATTATGTATTTTCATAGAATTTTGGATTAGCATTTTTATACGTACACATATTTTCATTATGCTTTGAAACTTATTAGTAGGTGTTTTCACATTTCTTTTGTTATTGTAGAATTATCCAGGTTTTTATCCAGTAAAGAGTTGTGTAGGGAACAGTTAACTCTATGAAATTTAGGAGTTAAGATAAATTTACTGATACTTTATATCGTTAATTTGAGTATATATATATATATATAATCTTTTTTTGATATTATATTACTTTATTGATATTGTTTGAAAACTGCTAAAATTAACTCATACATTATAACCAATTTTGTAATAAAGTTATTAGTGTCATAATTTTTTCCTTAATGTATAGGTTATTATTTTAGATGAAAATTCTATAATGTAATATTTCTTAAGAACTAGTCTTTTGCAATTGCTATTTCATAAGTGATTACATCTTGGTGTTTTTTATTAGTAAACAATTTGCAACATTTGTAATTACATTGAATGTTATTCTGTATTTATTTAATATTATTATAATTATAAATAATTAACTATATTTAACTACATTTAAAAAGGTTTTTTAAATTCATATTTTATTGCAAAAATATTTAAAATGTCTGTTAAAAATTTTACAAAATTTATTACTATTTAATTATTTTTATAATGTAACTATAATTATATAATATACATTTTTATGAGGATCATTTTTTAATGTTATATGACACGACTAAAAAGTTAGAATACCCTGTATAATACGTAGACATTGGTTTTCAATATGTTATTTTCCTTAAATAGTAATTTTTAAGAACACATATTTCCTTTTTCTTTTGATCAAAAACAAATTATTTAATAATTTTAAGGTTGCACTTATTTTCCAAATTACGATTCATTTTACTAATCTTGTTTTTAAATATCATCTTTATAAAGGCATTCTCTTTAACAATTGCGCCCGCTAAACTTTTTATTTTTGACATTAATATTATCACTCATAGTATGACTACTACTCGAGAAAATGTTGTAATTTTTTTTTTTGCTTAAACATTTGTTGAATATTTCTATTATATAGCGGAATGCTATATCCATGAGGATAAATAGTATTATGAAAACTAGTATATTGATTTTCTCTAAATATTTTTTAATTATGTATTATTTTATTAATAAAAAATTTGCATTATAAAATTATATGATGATCATACACAGACATATATATATATATATATATATATATATGTGTGTGTGTGCTTGTGTGTGTGCGTGCGTGCTTGTAATGTTATCACATAAAACTAATCTAATTTCCTAATTTTTCTTAATCTCTAACTCAAAATTAAAGAGGCCATTCCTATTTTCTGATCCAATTCCAAAGTATCATTTAATTTATGCAATAACGCGCTTAAAAAACATGTTGAATCAGCATTCACATTATCATAAATCTATCAGAAATTATCTCTTTAAGCCAGGAAAATCCCTCAGAATCCCATCATCTTATATCCCGGGAGTACCAAGTAATCGGCAGTAATTCCTTGCTTAAAACAAATTGCAAGGTAATTTTCTCTCTCTTCTGCTCTTTTCTGTTGTAGTTGAATAGGCGGAGGTGTGTCTCTTGCCCTATGGATACTTTTCCCCTCTTTCTCTCAGGTAAAATAAATAAACAACCGCGAATTCTGAGAGTCACATTCATATTTCATCATTGATCCTTGAAGGTAATTTAATTTTCAAATTCTTTTTAACTGGCCGGCAGGATAGTTTTCCTGTTTGTGAAAGATACTAATAGTACGATGTTTACGAGAGAGAGGCCATCACCGTATATCTTTCGTTGAAACTATAACTATTGCAAAAGTGTGAGGAAAAAGAGAGAGAGGGTTTTGACCATTATCTGTGGATTTCAATCATTTCTCTAGACTACTTATTGCCCAGAGTTCTTCGATTGTTCGTTTCAAAGTTCATGCTGATAAGCTGTCTCCATTTATCAAAAAATTACTTGAAGAATACATCTGGAAACAGAAAGCAGGATACATCTGGAACTTTGGTGCAGAGCACAAAAAATAATGTTGCCTCCAGTTCATTTGTGAAACTACAATTTTATGTGTCATCCAAAACGTAAATGCAAACCACAAGGAAAGAGTTCTGTTTTTTTATCCTGGAATATTTTCAAGTTATTGGATCATGCATCATATAATTTTAATCTCTGGATTATAATATCTGTAGTGAAATTGACTCTTATGAATTATATACTCATTTTAAATTTAAACTTTTGTATAAATTGCTGATGTTAAGCAAGTAATGCAATATATATGTATATTTTCTATTTTGTAAAATATGTTGCACGATTTTATGAATATCGTACACAGATATTTATTAAAATTTCTTTAACTTGGTTCTAATTTGAAATTTAAAATAGTGAAAATTTAATAAAAGAAGCACAATATAATGTTCTATTTTACTTAGAATTTGATAAGTAGTAAGATAAAAATAAATGAGTGTGTTGGTTAAAAAATTAAACAATTAACCCCATTTGAAGTAACGATGTCCATTTATTAAAGTTAGATACGCAGATGATAATTATATTCTGTTTTGGAAGATTAAAATACAGATGATTGTCTTCAGCGTCGGAGATTCACTATGCCATTCTTCACACGTAAGGTAATCTTTGATCCTAATCGCCTTCTGATGGTCAGCATGGACATTTACCAAGCATTCCCTTCGCGGGAGCTGAAGGTTAGGTGAAGTCACCTGCTCGCGAACTTCAGAGTACCTCTCTCTCTCTCTCTCTCTCTCCAGACTGTAACATCGAGCTATATCTGCCACTGCTCCATCTGTTGGTGACGTTGATATTTCCCACAGCGCTCGGCCAACGACATGAGAGGACTTCCGAACACTAGAAAGACAAGGAAAGAAAAAAGAAAACAGAAAAACTAAACAAAACACATTACGAATGGGATTATGCTAAATAAAGTTGGTATGTTTCCTCAGTTTAGGTAGTGATTGAATCTGACCAGAGCTTCATGTTCTGAGCTGCAGTAGAAGTTGTTACTGAACCTTCTTGGCATTCCACTTTTTCAACTTCATAGCTGTCATGAGGCTTCTTCTTAATCACTCTGTATGGTCCTAAAAATTTGGGTTTAAGGTTGAGACCTCCATCAAGTTGAGATAGTTTAATTACTACTAAGTCATTTATTTTTTAGTCTGAAGCAGTTTGACAGTGTTTATTATATTGGTGTCTGTTCTCGGCTTGTAGGCCATTTGGCACTGCTTTGGTAGCAAATGCTTTCTCTAAAGAAGTAAAAACAAATGCAATGCCTCGGGTTTCTCAGTAACAGATATTATTAGTGTTTTAATATTTTTTATTAAATTTTCGACACTTAGAGGCGCGTTTGTTATTTCACCAGGTATTAATTAATTTTTTTAATCTTTGGAGTTCAATCTCCTTCTCGAGTTGGGCTAGTTTGATATTTTCTATTTCTAACTCAGATTGGTGATTTGCCTCTGTGGTCGTCCGATCCTGTACGATCGATTTGATGACTAAGTGGACAAAATTTTAATCAGTTTTAAATAAATCATTATCCTCTATTAGTATCTTTATGTCACAAATTTTTGCGTTATCTGCGCAGTGTCTCCGAGTTCTTCAGCGATAAATTTAAGATAAATCTTCTTTAAATTATTCAAAATACTCATTTTGAGAGAATTTTTTAGCACACAGAAATAGCGAATGATAAAAAAGTGGCACAGTACCTGGTTTGAAATTTAATGAAGGCATCCGGTTTCAGAAGGTTGAGCCCCCAGAGTTATGGGTGTGTTGGCTTACAAATTTTACCATTCACCCCATTTGAAGTAACAATATCCGTTTATTAAAGTTAGATACGCAGATGATGATTACAGCTTTAGTTTGGAAGATTCAAATCAAATGATTGTCCTAAGCATCGGAGAGTCACTATGCCATTCTTCACACGTAAAATAATCTTTAATCCTGATCGCCTTCTCGTGGTCGGCATGGACATTTACCAAGCATCCCCCTAACGGGAGCTGAAGGTTAGTTGAAGTTGCCTGCTCGGGAACCTCAGAGTACCTCTCTCTCTCTCTACAGACTGTGTAACATCGAGCTATATCTACCGCTGCGCCATCTGTTGGTGATGTTGGTATTTCCTATAAATATATACAATATTATTTTATTGATATTTCAGGATTTTCATATTCATTCTATAACACAAATAAAAACAACGCATCAAGAAAGAGTTGCCCGATTGAAATGAAACTGCGTATGGAAAGGCATTGGGACCGAACTTGCAAATGATTTATCTTTGTTGTCCAGTGAATGAATAGCGAGAGATCCAGATCATCGGTACTTCACATTCTGCAGTTGTATATAAGGAGCGATTCTCAATCGAATTATCAAATTTTCGGTTGCAATTCGTCGATGGATATCTTAAACCGGATGTAACAATATCTCGCCAAAGGATTCGTGATCATTACTTGCAGATGTCGGAATTTGAAAATCGTCGCTCTATCGGAATGAAAGAGGCTGGTTTGACAAATCGAACATCTGGGTAGAAGCGATGTGGCGATTAGACGATGCTGGCAGTTGTTTATCAATAACGGATGATATCAGCATCAAAACGGCAGCTGTCTACCGAGGATCACAACAGAATGGGAAGACAGAGCGATTGTCACAGCAGCTGTTACATCACCTGATTCATCGTTATCTACTATCTACCATGTGTCTGCACATATGTATCTGACATAAACCTCAATAAACGACTGAGAGAGAGCGGAATTTACATTCGCGTCGATCGTTACGCCGCTTACCTCTCACGCCTGTACACCGTCAAGTCCGATTACAGTGAAGTCGAGCTCGATCAACTTGGAACTGAGCTGATTGGGTACGTATAGTCTTTAGAGGTAAGTCACGTATCCAACTGCGTAATGACGACAACCGTAGATGTGTCTGAAGACGTCCACTGCCGCTTAGGAAACTTGTCCTATCTATCGCAAGCCACTCAAGCCCCCAATAGGGCATTATGGTATGGGGTTCCATCCCCTTTCAAAGCCGGACCCCTTTGTTAGTCATTTCTAGTACACAAACAGCACAGAGGTACGTTTCTACGACATTCTAGGACCGGTTGTGTTACCGTTCCCTTTGCGACACCCAAGGCGTACTTTTCAACAAAATAATACTCTGCCGCACACGGCACGTGTTTCTATGAATTGTCTGTAAGCTTTCCCTACAGCAGGTCACCTGATATTTCTCCCATAGAACATATTTCGGACGTTATAGGAAGGGGACTGCAACTGTCCTGGAATGTTGACGATTTAGCTCAACAGTTGGAGACAATTTGGTACAAAATTCCGTGGGACACCATCCGGAAACTTTATCAATTTGTGGCACGCCGAGTGTCAGCTTGCATCCCAGCCAAAAGTAGACCATCGCCTTCTTGATTTTATCCATTTGTAACGGCCAAACTCTGAAATTTTAATCGTTTGTTCTTCTATATGTGTTCTGCACATCCAATAATTTTGATCGCAATCGAGCAACTCCTTCTTGGTATTTTTGTTACAGCATGTGCATATTATTTTCATTAATTCTATAAGAAACTGAAAATATAAATTTTGTGTGGATTGTTTTGCGTGGATATCACAAATTTTTGAAATCTATTTTGATGTCTACTTTAAAAATTGGAATATTGATTCAAAATAGTGATTATGATGATAAAATTGCTTGATGTTTTATTTAGTTAAAATTATTATTGGTATTCTAATGATACTTTATCTTTATGAATATAAAAAGTTTGCAAATTTTAGAATCAAATAAATGTTTTGAAGGTTTTTCGAAACATATTACATCATGTGTTTTGCATACTACCAAAATTTTGTAATTATTCTGTTTTAAAAGAATGTGTTTTTTTTTTAAAAAAAGTTTTAGTTCAAAAATGTGATATTGGATATATAGATGAAATAACTTTGAATTAAGTTCTAAATTGATTTTTAAAATTTATGCAATAAGTGGGAAACATTAACATTTCATTTTGATGAGTGTGAAAATATATAAAATATGTATATATTAATAATAATTCAGAATTTTTAATATTACATTTTTTTAACATATAAATTGAAAATTTACTATTGTTACACAAGGTATAAACAAAGAACACAAACAAGACACTTGATAATCTATGATATATAAATGAAGGTTTAATTTTTAAGATTTGCATAATTTTGAGAAAATGATTTAACAATGTTTTATTTTGAAATGTACGGAGGATATTTTAAAATCTGATAAGGTATATATATTTTTGAATTTATACACTTTTTAGACGAATGAAGCATGTTTTTTTTAGTATATTAATTGATTAATATAAGATAAAAATATATATTGCGTGAACTGAATGAAAACTTTATTAATTTGAAATGAAAACAATATTATGAAATGAATGTTTTATTATGATGAATATTATGCAGTTTCGAAATGAATACCAACAATGTGTTTTGAGGTGAATATTTGATAATGAGAAATATTATATTTTTAAACTGAATATCAACAATGTATTTTGAGTTATAATGAAGTAATTTTTTTTAATGTTTAATTGTTAATAATACTGTTTAAGTTTTAAAATATGTTTCGTATTTAAAGGAAAGAATGTCTAGTTTAGATGTTTTATATCAATTAAAGTCTAATTTTTAAAGGAAGGGGAATAATTAATTTAAATGATAAATAATATTAATAATAAATAAATAAAAATCATGCTTAATGTATCAGGTTTGACAGGCAAGTAAATGTGTGCAGTTTTGTTCAACAAACAACACTTCTTCAGCCAATACAGTATAAGAATTTGGCAAAGAAATTTTCGTGGGATAGGAGTGTAAGAAAATAATAGCACAAACATACTTTAATAACTATTTCTAGATTCTCTTGAAAATATTTGTAAATAAAATTGTAAAAATTGTATTTCCATGCCTGTTGACAGTTCTGTACCATGTTGAAAGTCAACAAACTTCATTTTGCGCATATTCATTTCTCAACTTTAAGATGCACGTAGAAAAATATGTAAATAATATTTCGGAGACAGTGTCAGAGTCTTGTCATCAGTAGGAGTCTCCTGTAAACTGAAAAATGTGAGACTCACGTGCCATTCTGAATGCAAAATGATCCCCGTACCATTATTCTATTTTAGTTTCATGTAGTTTCACCCCACCAATCTTCCAATTTACACGGTTCACGACGTATCACTGAAACTCAATATTTATATAACTGGTTCTCGTGGATTTACATTTGTTGTTATTTTCGAGTTTTTTATGAATCAATATGCAAAATTATTTTAATAAAATGTCAAATTAATCATTTTTGAAGCTTTAAATTTGTTTGAATATTACGTTGTTTGATTCACAAATGTTACCGCCACATCTCAGTTATTTTTGTATTTTTTATAGATTCAAGAATTCATATTAGCAAAATTATTAATGAACAAATTTATGTTAGACAAAAGCACAGCAACACACATAACATACAAATTTTATTTACCGATAATATTTTGATCATTCTATTGAAACTGTTTATGTGTTGGTAATGCTGAAGGGATTTTCAGGCAGAAAAGTTTTCGGTATAACAGTTTTAGGTATTTTACTTTATAGGTATACCTTTTATGAAATATTTCTTATCCTAAAATTTAAAATAATTTTAGGCACTTCTTTAAAGTACAGCTGTGTGTAGCAGCCCAAAGCACATCCGTATCTTGCAGAGTGGAGAATTTTATAATGATCGCACATAAATTTTAATTGAATTCTTCCCATTCTCTTACTTTAAAGTAAAGGGTTCAATCCAATTTCCCGATCCAATTCCAAATTATTCTCTTATTTATTAAATCATGCGCTTATAATATCTGTGGAATCCACCTTAATGTAATCATCAATTCTGTCAGAAATAATCCAAACTAGATTGATAAACGTCAGGGAAATTCCCTCAGAATCCCTTCATCTTGTATCATGTAATCGGAAGAAATCCTAAATATAAAATCAATTGCAAGGTAAAATTCACTCTCTTCTGCTGTATTTGAAACGACGGAGTTGCGTCCCCGGCGTTAAGGATACTTGTTGCCACCCTCTCTCTCAGCTAAAATGAATAAACAATTAGGAGAGTGGGCTTTCTATTTCTTCACTTATCTTTAAAGAAATTTTTATTTTTAAATTCTTTTCACACACACATATATATATATATGTCTGTCTGTCTGTCTCTCTCTCTCTCTCTCTCTCTCTCTCTCTGTGTGTGTGTGTGTGTGTGTGTGTGTAATATTTGTAATTGGAATGTAATGATTTTATAAATGAAGAGGAGCACCATGTTATTTTTTGTGATTTGATAATTGTTCGAAATAACATATAAAATCACATTATGTATAAAAAAGCTGGATTTAGGTTCATTATTTGAGACGATAAAAGTTATATTATGAATACGCTTAGCAAAATTTTGATCAATTTATTACTAATAAGATTATTAAATTTCGATTAAAATTAGATGCTTTCAAAGAGTAAAAGTGAGGTTTCAATAAAGTAATTAATCTCATGAATTTTAAGGCTAAAGGTAGACTATCTATAGTGAAACTGAAAAAGGATTTTGATGTTGGATAAGTAGATTAAGAATATTGTAGTTATACTATTATTTACAAGTATTTCTACTTAAAACTGATTGATATACATATTGAAAAGAATTAAATCTTTCATTTAAATTAGTAACAGTGATAAAGAAATTAATACTGGGATAATGGTTCTTTATAAGAACAAATAGTTTTTAAATTAAAAATATAAAACTTTCACAAATTTTAAACTCCAAAATTTCATTAGTTCACTATTAAATTTCCTATAGTTATATACGAATGGAGATGGTGCATATATTACGATAGCTGGTACACTGTTACAATTAATTTTAGTAGTACTATGAAATATTTTATAAAGACTGCAATTATTAAAAATAATCCTTATATAATAAGTTTATTAAAAAACAAAGAGATTTACTATAACAATTGCTTTAACTTTCAAGATCTATTTAATTCACTAAATGTTGATAATCTTTTATGGTACTTTCAAATTTTTAGGAACTGTAATGTTCATAATCTTATTTTTATGAAAAATTTGATTCTTTAGATAATTTAATTCTTAAAGAATATTATATTTAATTTAATGATAAAATGTAAACGAATTATTTTTTTTCCATAAGATGAACTAACTACTAATATTTTATCTAATAACCACATACATTGTTATGAACAGAATCTATAGATAATAAAAAATTTATTTCACTTAGAGGAGCAGATGACCTTAAGATTTTTGAAAATACATATATTTCATTTATTTAACCTAATTTCTCTCATGCTACTTGTTATTTAAATTTAATTGAAATTGGTAAAAAAAAATGTTATGGAAACCGATCATTTAGATTTTTAATTAGAAATTATAAATAGTAAAAGTTAAAGTAATATCTATGAAAAAAGAAAAACATTCAATTTATGTATCAGCAGAGCACATTCACTTAATAGTAATTTGCATAGTTCAGAAAACAAAAGCTGTAATATTTAATTATATTTTACGTTACAAAAATTAAGTTACGAATGACCTAGATATGATGACTAAATTTAAGATATAAAATTTCTTCTTAATTATTTAAAAATTTATTTGGATTTTATAAAATATAAGATAGAGTAAATAATTTGAAAGTCTTTATTATAAAGTTCTAGAATTCTAAATCTTTCTGCTATCAATTTCTTAAAGCTCAATTTGTTAGGCACTCAGTCTAAAATTAATATTATATACATAGTGATATGTGTTTTATATTATATAGATGGCGATATGTGTTTTTAGTTCAATTAATATAATGTAAATGGCCAAACTTGTATTTTCATTGAATGTTAATTGTTTTACCTCTTTAATTTCATTACATATATAAATTATTAATTTTTCAAAATAATTTTAAAATCTTTATGGTAATTTTCCTGCTTTGAGAATTTAAGAACTTAACATAATGTTAATTAAAAATAAAATTTTATTATAAGGCAGAAAATTTCAATTAAAATATCCAGACCATATACTGTTTAAATATTAGAAATGAATGAGAGTGGTGTTCAAAAAAGTGTAAAATTTATATTCTTTCCTATAATAATTATCAAGACATATAATTATGATTGAAACATTTTTGTAAGTTTGTTACTACATTTTAAATTTCATTGTAGAATTCCAATGGATACCATCACATTTGGACATAGATGGTAAGGAAAGAGCGGACCTACTGGCTAAGAGAGGCACAAAATCACGTATGAAAGAGAGGGGCTAATGCACATTAAATTTGTCGGGGCCAAAAGTCCTCCCGTTGGTGTGGTGTGGAAGTTCAGAGAGGGAGTGCCAGCGCAGGGGTCGTCCTCGTCACTTGACCGTGGTTCAAAATTACGAAGTCCATCGCGAATAGCCCTCGTGTTGCTTCTAGTGCGACGTTAATAAAAACTTAACTGTCTAATAAATCTAGAGATAAATCTTGGGAAATATTACAAATGACTGGAGAGAATTCAGTCATAGACCACTTAAAGAGGCAGTGGCTAATTTTAAATTAAAAACTATACAAGGCTGCCTAGCAGAACATCTAAAGAGAATAGGCATATTGACCAAACATTTATGTCCTATCTGTAAAACAGATACTATGAATAAAGAACACTTACTCGTTTGCCTGGGCCTTTACCCACATTACAACTTAGAGATGATGTTTGCCTACCTTAATGAAGCGACGTGGATCGCATGTCCTGAACACTTGGAGGCTTTCCCTCTAGGACTTTTTGGTTTTTTTATAGAAGTTTTCATTTTTGAATTTATTCTTCTTATTAATGATTCTATAAATGTTCTGATTTTTGTAATTTTTCTTTTTAGTAATGATTTTTTTGGTCTGTACTTTATGTGTGTTTGTTATTCATTTTTGAGGTTTGTGCGCAATGTCAGATGTTTACGGGTTCTGTTCCTTTTGAGCCATATGTTTCAACAACAACAACATTTAATTTCATTCTAAATGAATATTTGTGTGCAATATCTTAGAAATCTTTTGTTTTCATCCATTCTTCTTTGGTTCTTAAGTTTATTGGCATTTTTCAATTTTATTATAAAGTAATTGCTGAGTAGGATGGTTTGGAATGATAAAATCTTCGTTTAATATACATCACAGTTCCAAAGCCTAAAGGAGAAAATTTTCAAAACTTTATATCCTTGCTTTGTTGTCTTTTTATCTTCTAGTAGATACTATAAATTTCCAGAAATTGTTTTTATTTTTTTTTTATTTACTTTCCAAAATTTTACCTTTCATTTTGAGTTATAATTTATAAAATATAATTATTATTATTTTACATACATACAAGCATATATATAATGATTCAATTTTAATTTATAATAATTCCATTAAAAGTAATTTAGTATCCTAATTTTTACATTCTCTAACTCAAATTAAAATGTTTATTACTATTTTTTCCTCAAATTTTAAAATATCCATTAAAATTATGCGTTCACGCGCTCATGAATTCTGTTGAATCAGCTCACACATTATCATAAACATGTCATAAATAATTATTCCTACAGCGATAGACGCCAGTAAAATCCCTCGGAATAATTTCCTCTTATACCACGTGAGTAACCACGTGATTTGGAAAATATACACAGAAATCTCAAAAATAAATTATCACTCACAGTAAAAATTCTCACTCTTTTGTTCTTTTCTGATGCAACTGTGAACTGTATGCGGAGCTGCGTCTCTTGCCTTCTCCATCATTTCCAAATAAGGATTTTTATTGCCTTTCTCTCTGTCTTTTTATATATTTGAAATTTTCTTTGTGTAAATAAATTAAGAATGAACAATCAATTCGCCGATAAAATTAAAAGTATTTTAACACATCGATCAATAACTCCCGAGTCTAACATTGAAAACAACATTTTCTTTGCAAATTTTTTTTTTTTATTCATCAACATAACACCTTTTGTTAATCACCTTTTAGGGTGATACAATCGTTCCAACGCTTTTCCAAATCTTTTTTTTTTTTTTCGCAAGAAATCTTTTTTGTTGCGAGTAAATAGCGATAAACAGCTTTCTGAATCATCGACTCGTTGCTGTTTTTGTTCCATCGAAAGCAATCGCGGCACCCACTTGGAAAAAACCTTTTTCATGCTCAATTTTTCATGAAGGATAGTAAATACACTTCCATATGATATCTGTGTCATCTCAGCAATCTCACGGAGCTTCACTTTACGATCTTTCATTATAATTTTTGTCACTTCACTCACATTTTCCGGTGTAACGGCTTCCACAGGTCTACCCGAGCGTTCCGCGTCATTTGTGTCGGTACGACCACGTTTAAACTCGGCAAACCATCGACAAATCGTTGCTTTTGATGGACAAGAGTCCGGGTAACATTTTTCAATCCATTGTTTCGCTTGCACGGTGTTTTTACCCATTAAAAAACAATGTTTTATCAGAACACGAAACTCGGTTTTTTCCATTTTTTAAACAAACTACAAAACGACTTTACTCCAACCTCGATAACTCAGCTGTTTCTGGTCCGATCGACTTAAAATTTTGACACGTTTCAAGCAAAGGTTAGTACTCTAGAAAGACCTGGTTACTGGTTTACTACGAGCGCCATCTCTGGGTTAGTCTCGGGAGTTATTGATCGATGTGTTAGAAGGAAAATTACCATGCATAGATTTAAAAAACATAACGGTGTTTCTCAAACATTTAAAAATTTTCGGGAAGAGGCCATTTCTGGCATTAAGAAGAATGAGTGAGTGAGTGAATGTGAATGTTATTGGCGCAAGAGCCAGATGTGGCTAAGCTGCTCCAAACAAGAGCTGTAATAGTGATCTGGATGTAAATAAATTATAAAAAAAGACAAAAAATTCGTTGACAAGAAGGAGAGTCGAAAATACAGAAGGATCGCCAGGGTACCTCGGGGGTTCGTCACCCGTGTTTACCAAAGAGAGTAAAACCCATGGGAAAGGAAAAAAAAGTTCACTAGAGTTCATCGAGATCATGACGCCCGCACTTGCCAAAAGAAGGCAAGTCCCTCCCAGGTCGCCTGATATAATCCCCAGGGGCAGAGTGCTAAGGTATACTCCCAGACGCTGGGTAACCATTTTAGTCGCCTCTTACGACATGCATCAGCTACAGTTGGACTATTCTGTTATACACGGTCTCTACAAGTTTCGGCATTAAAAAGAAATTAAAATTAAGAGTAAAATGAGTGAGGACTTATTCTTGAGGGAAGAATGAGATATGCTTTGATAATGAGTCAAGTTGACATATTTTAGCTTTGCATGTTGAATTCCCTTTTTTCACAGGTTTTTTTTTTTTTTTTCTGTGTTAAAGAAATTTTATTTCTCTCATTCAGAATTTACTTTTTACTTTTAATGCATTTATGTCAATATTTAATTTTCGTAAGCATTTTGTGAGATAGATGAAGGCGAGTCATTATTAAATGTAAACACTATATTCAACTTTTGATTGAAGAAGCATAATTTTGAATAATTAGTTTCTTAAGATAATATATTAGCAATAATCTATGCATAATTTTGTAAAAATTAATAAATGTAACATTCATTACATTCATTAGTGATTCAGAATTTGCAAATTTCAAAATTCTAAGCCCATAAGCTATTGCCAGATCCAAAAATGAGTTCAATGCTGTTTTTCCTTTGTTTACTTCGAATATTAGAAAAGAATTGTCAAAAAAAGTAACAGTTATAAAAATAATCAATTATTAAAAATATGAGCGGTTGTTGATTTTTGATAATTTTTCAGAGCATTTCGGATGAATCGCTTCATTTAAAAAGCTACTTCATTTATATTAATTTTTAAAAGTAAAATTTTAAGAAATATAATAGAAAAATCCCAATACATAGCAGACATATTTTGTTTCTCCTTTAAAAGAATAAAAGAGCCTTTTTCCAATCCTGAAAACAAAAGTTAAATAAAAATAAAAAGATGAAATGGGAAAAAAAATTTCAAAATGAAAAGCAAAAGTTATCTTTCAAAGCTCCATGATCAGTCACAAGCACTTTCTCGATTACGTTTTAAAAAATTACACTTTTCCTTTTTTTTTTTTTTTTACTTTTTAAAAAAGAATTTTCTTTGAGGAGCATTACGAACAAATGTTCTTTTAACTTAATGTTATTTATTTTTTCAGACAAATGGAGGATACTTGGTTTTTTACGGATGCCTTTTTCAATGAAACTTTTTCTCGATGTTTGAATAATGAGTGGAATATAAGATGAAAGAATTCGATACAGCTTTAGAAGTAAGATTTTTTTTTACATTAAAAATTTGTTACATAATAATTGTATAATGCATATGATATGATTGAATCCTCAATTTTTTTCAGCCCATTTACTCATTAATTATTCGCTAGTTTTAATTAGGGTATTTTAGCTCAAGAAAAATTAAAACCTAACATTTTGATTAAAGGAAAATAGGACCCTGAATTTTAAGACATATATAAGTTGGTTATTCTATATTTTCAATAAGATGCCAGAATATACCTTATGAGCCTTGAATTCTGAAACATTTTCTGTTAGTTGTGTATTACTTCCCTATGATACTGAATTTCATCCTCTTTTCAGAATCAGTCGTAAATTTTTGTTACTTTTACTTTTTGTCGAGTATTAGCTCAGACTTACATTAGATTTTGTTCCGAAAGATAAACAGAGAATATTGTTTGATCTTCTTAAAGATGTGTAGAAGAAACACCAAAGTAATTTAATCGAGGGATTTGCTGAAATTCTGTTGCAGGTACAAGTTTGCTTAAATTCTTACCTCCCTCCTCTCGAAAGCCATAAAATTAAGTGACGAATCTTTTGAAGATAATTTAAAACAAACTCGAACTGACTTTTAAGTAAAATACTATGTGACAGAATATATCATAAGAGTTTTCAGTCCTATAATTAATGTTTATGAATAGTAATATTACGGTATTCTTTGAAGACTAACTCGCTGTCTTTCTTTCGTAAGTAATCAAATGTGTTATTGTTTGTTTAAATTCTAGAAGTAAATGTAACACTTCAAATAAAAGCCTATATGTGTATTTTTGTTGCTACAAGTAATATTTTAATAGAATTCTGTGCACCCCAACTTGTCTTTCTCCTTTCGCAAGTAACCAAAGACTGTTACAGCCCTGCATTTCAAGAAGCAAAGAGAACTATTTCCATCAAGCATCCATGATGAATACCAATTTAGATAAAAAAATAACATTTGTAAAAATGTGGGTATTTCTACCTATGACTGAGTTTTAATACTTAAGGTATTACACTGAATATTTTGATGACCAATTTTCAGAAGTCAATATCATTAGTCATTTCTTAATTGATAATTTTGTTCATGAACGAAAAATAATTTTCAGAATCTTTATTAATACGTTTTTATTTATTTCAAAAATTTTGAATCGTTCTTAACTCTTTAAGAAGAGTCCAGGGATTTTATATATATTTTAACTGTGATTTTTGATCATTTTTCCTCCAGTTTAAAACTTGCGCTGCTTGGAAAAAAAATATAATTTTTTCTTGTTGTATATGCAAATGAATTGATTGACCACTAAAATGTAAGCCCATTGGACATTTATATCGGCCAAAAAGTACGGCGCAATTTATATTTATTTTTAGTGCAATGATTGGACATCACATAAATTGCTTATGTTCTTCAGCTTGTAATCATTTTCTCAGACGAGGAGTATTTTTCTTTATTCATTGTTTGTTAACGTCACACTTAAATGCAACAGTAAGTCTTGGAACCTTGAGATATTTAACATGCTTCAGCCCCACAACACAATGGGTCTTTAGAAGCATCAAGATTCGAACCCACGATTAGACAGAATACTTCTAGACTACTGCTTATGATGATCACAGCAGTATATATCTTTGTTAAATTTCGTCATTAAAAACTTTTCAACTATTTATAAAATGTTTCAGTTCGAAATTTATTAATTATCATAACACAAAGAAACAATATGAGGGCAATTGGTAAAGGATCTCTTCAGGTTAGAACCTTGATGAAGTAACGAGGACAATACCTGAGGTAGCACCTCCCCTCTCTAATCTTCTATACCATACTAAGGGGGATTTGGAGATTCAACAGATCAAACGTTAATCACCCCGCTTTGAGAAGTAGCTTTAGCGTACTCATGATTTTATTTAAAAATGCACATCGTTCAAACACTTCATTTAGTTTTCAGTGCATTACAAATTACTCCCAGTGAAAAATCAATAATGAACACTTAGAGAATTACCTCAGCTTCCATTTCGAAGTATACTTGCTAACTTTTTATTCAATAGTCAATATTCCTAAGTAATTAATTTAGTTTTAAAGTTGCAATTTTTCAAACCTTTTCCATGTTTTACCTTAATTGATCACAGAAAAGTAACAGTGTTATTGAAACATAACAATACTTGTGGCGTCTCCAAAGTTCCTAACTCTTCCGACATCTTAAATTACAAGCTTAAAATCTTTAACTTAAAGTCTAAGCAAATACATATCGATTTTCAATCAATTAAAGCTGATACAGTTTTCTTAAAAGTACTTATTTACGTTGTTATGGGAAATGAACTTTACCGATTACGGTCCCTCAACGCGTTTATTAACAGGTTTTACTAAAATTGTGACATTGGTCTATTCGCGTTTTCTTTTCACTAACCTTGGGGACTTTTAATTAAGATTGATTGCTTTTGCTAAACAACCTTTGCCCAAACAAAAATGAAACGTGAATATGTAGATAGAAAGCAGGTAGAAATGAAGTGAAGTGGGAGAGTTAGGAAATATATAAACTCCGACGGAGAGTCACGATAGAGAGACTGAAGGAGAAGATATAGAGAAGCTGAAGGAGAAGGTATAGGGATGCTGAAGGAGAAGAGGAAAGAGACTGAAGGAGAAGGAAAGAGAGGCTGAAGGGGAAGGGGAAAGAGAATGAAGGAGAAGAAAAGAGAGGTTGAAGGAGGAGTTGGAAAGAGAGGTTGAAATGGGCGATTGGATTAAAGGTGTAGAGAGGGATACATTTGGTTCCAGAGTCTGAGTTGCAATCGAGGAAGGCTTAGTGGTAAGAGTCTGTTAGATTATTATTGGTAGATTGAATTAGGTTAGTAGAATCCTACCCCGGGAGAGCATAAATAATTTTTGTTATATTAATTTGAAGTTAATAAATTCCTTAAATATTGTGCTAGTGCCTCTTTCATTGACGTATTGTGTCTTAGTGTTTAATCATCGAATTTAGCTATGGCACAAGAAGCTGACCGGATCGGGCAGGCGTCACACAATATATAATATCAAGCTAACCCAGGTACTCAAATCCAAGACAAAGTAGTTACGGCAAGATATCTTCAGCTTTAATAAGACAGAGTCGGATCTATGCTCCCGAAATATCAAACTATATTTTATATGTGTAGTAATATATTCTGTGATCCAAATTAATTTCCTTCTGCTTCCTGTTATACTTTTGCTATCGTTGGTTTTCCTTATATATTCTTTTTTCTCTATCACTTCATTGCCCTTCTTTAGTCAAAGTAACTTGCGGAATTACGCTTCATTTGATTGGTCGAATTTTGTTTTCGGTTAAATCGAATTACAAAAATTCCTCAAGGTAATTAATAAAAGAATTCAAATGGACCATCTGTACAGCTTCATTTTATTTGTGCCATTTTCTATATTAATCTAGAAAATGAAGTTTCTTTTTAAAAAAAAATGTGCTGCTCAGAAATATGAAATTTATTTAATCATCGTTAAAATTGTGCGATCGATATAAAAACATAGTTCATTACATGGACAAATAAAATAAATAGATATTCGTTTTAGTTAGACGAAAAACTTTTTTTTCAAGTGTTTTGAAACAGTTTTTTTATGACACCTCATTATCTGCTACACTAAATTTTAATTAAAACATGTATCGATGGTAATGATGCAAGAAAATTGAATTGGTAATGGAAACTACTTTAGTTGAGAATTTAATTTCGGATTGCTTCAAATAATTGAATGGAAATATAGTATTTTCCCCTCCGAAATTTTGTTATTTCAATACTACTATAACTATCCAGAATGTTGGAAGAGAAAACATTCCACAGAGCATAATATCAGTTAATGAGAAGAAAAAGTTTAATTTCTTGATTAAGGTTTCTTTTTATCTTTGTGCTTCATTAATTTAGTTTGATATATTTTAACATTACCACAAATATTGAAACTCATTAAAGTAATAGATAGTACCTCTTCAAATTATAAAATCCCATTTAAAGTTTAACAATATGAAAATAATATTTAAGAATGGTATCATGATACTTTATTTATACTTAAAATAATCGTAGATAAAATTCCAAAAATATAGAAATAATATAAATTGAAAATAAAATCTGCAGTTGCTTGCAACTCTTAAGAAAATCGAAATTTACTGAAACATTTAGTTATATATAAATGAAATATATAAAAATAAAACACTAGCACTTATCCAGATCGAATATTTTTTTGAAAAAATCCGGGTTTTTTTAAGCGATACATACAAAAAGAATACATAAGCACTTACCTAGATCAAATATTTCTGAAAATCTCTGATTTTATATAAGTGAAACATACAAAAGAGAACACTTGCACTTAGCTTGATTCCCAAAACTATCATTTATCGTGTTTGCTGTCAGTAATAATCTTAATAAGCTAGAAAAATTCACCGATGATTTATTATTGAGCCGATCATGATGTCTAAATATTTATAAATTACACAGAATATATCACATTTTAATTAGTTTTATACCGGCAATGCTACTTCATCTACATTTAGTGTTGTACTTCTAATTTATGCAATATGCAGCCAACGGAAATTTGTAAGTACACAAAGTAGAGATAAAACAAATTGAAAAAACTCCGTGAACCAAACAGTCAGGGCATTAAATTAAAAAACAACAAAATGTTATCTCTATATAAATTTGAAGGTATGATAATGTGGCTTATATTTAAATCATGGTCATTGACTAAAACTAGATAGCTTGAATTTTAGTAGACTTGTAAGAAAATTGCAAACTCTCTTTTGGTTTTATTTCTTTATAAATTCTGCAATACTACTGTATGAACTTCATCTAAATTAGAAACGAAGCAATGGAAACACAGGCAACAGATATCTCTCTTGATTTTGGTTTCAAACCCCACAGATGGCTGAAACGTACGCCAAAAATCGGAGTACTACATACCTTTCACATTATCACAAATCACATATGTCAGACATGAACACAACAAAGACTGTTTCAAACGAAGCCAAAATTATCTCCGCATCGTAAGAGTAACTACTGATAAACTATTGGCAACTGTCATTGTATGAGTATACGATTTCATCCATTAAAGATTTTCAAATTCGATGACAGCTATTCAAGTAGCATATCTCGATTATGAGGAATATGTTTTGCAAGTGGAGGAGGATTTTCAATCTTACAGCAATCATTTCATTTTGCATCACTGTGAAAGTAACTGATATATCTTTCACTTATATGAAAGAGTTAGCAATGAGTATCATTATTTAAGATTTAATGAAGAATTTCTAACAATGTTTCAAATTTTCAGGAAAATTGAGATGAGTCAGATACATTAGCGTTCAAAACAAATCAGCTGTATAATATTCGAAACTTTTAGTACTATCAATATATTCATCAAAACAAACAAAATTTTAAATTCAAATTACGAATATGTTAATCATAATTCGGAAAAAAACTTCGGAAGATAACCATTTCCAAAAATTTTATGGCGACTTGTGATCACTTACCATTCAAGTTGGTCGTTACGATTATCACTATGAGAATGAATTCTAGAGAAGTAAACCTTGAAGGGTGAATTGAATTCCTCTTCTGATATCGCTATATGTGGTAGCACCGGAAAGTAGAAAATCAAAAGAATCGCCGAGGAAGTTATACGGATCTGTTTACCATTTCGAATCTTTCTTCATCTTCATTATTTGATTAGCTGCAAGGTCGTCAGATTATATGATTTCTTTGATTTAAAGTTCTTTTAAATGTTTTCAATAATATTAATAAATATTTAATCCTCTAAGAATGTATAGTTGTACCTATCTTCTTGTATGATACTTAAAAACCTTCTAATTCGGTGTTGGTTGACTCCCCATAATTTCTCCTAATTTAGTATTCTAAAGTATTTTAGCTGAAAGGTAAATAGATATAAATTGTTTCCAGAAATGCTTTATCAAGAATTAATTCGAGTATATCAAATTTAACAGAAATATCTTAATTTGAGTGCGATTAATGTGTTTTTTTTAGTAAAATTGTTTCA
Organism: Nephila pilipes; assembly: GCA_019974015.1. Lineage (NCBI taxonomy): Eukaryota > Metazoa > Arthropoda > Arachnida > Araneae > Nephilidae > Nephila > Nephila pilipes. The sequence goes on along the minus strand of BMAW01070564.1, from coordinate 109,700 downwards.
TTGAATAAAATATTAATTCCAGAAACAGAGATTTTTAAGCAAATCGTTATCCATTCTTCGATAATTAAAAGTTGGAAACAAAAATAAAAGGTTTAATGTAACAAGTTTAAATTATATCATCATTAAAATTGACGTTAACCCTGTATAATTAAGAATTATTATAAATAATTAGATGTATAAACCAATATAAAAGTATACCTAAAATTAGAAAACAATTGCCTCTCATCTAATCAAATTTTATATGCATCTTTAAACTAACATAAAATTAATTCATTAACGAATAAACAATCAGTCTCTTATGAAGTATCTAACATGGAATAAGCTCAATATTTCCGCTCATCTAAATTTATGCAAATATTTTAAATGGAAAGGAAAGTTAGCGAAATAAAAAGTAATGACAATTCATCGCAATATTAAAATGGTTTGGGCCCCAAACATGCTTAAAGGAAAATTAAATTAAATAGAAATAATGTGATGATCCAATACAAAAATTGAAACCTCTCAAATTTTGAATAATCTATTACTATTCCTAGTCTTTTCTTGAATTCCGGATAACATATAAGTAATTGATTGATTTTTTTTAACGTAAAACAAAAAGCAACTTGAAGACTATTGGCTACAGACGTAATAATATTGAACCACAGTCAAGTTACAAGGACTAAGCTGGAGCACCGCTTTCGAAACGTTTACACCATACTAGAGTGAGAATTTAAAAATTTCTGCAAATTTAACATGCATCAACCCCGTTATAAGACGTGTCTTCAACGTGTTTTATTGGAACACGAACAGGGTGTAAATTAAAAGGATATAATATTTGAAAACAATAATAATCAAAGATATTTTTTCAAAATAGCAAAATTATATAATTTTATGCTTCAATAACCCCTGAGTAAGAAATAAAATTATTACAAATTGATTACTAATAATTTTCCTCTAGTATATTGAACGAGCGATAAAAAAAAGACAGAGAAGAGCTATTATAAATTTTTAAAATGGAAGGAAATCTTCATAACATAAAAGGAGTTTCAGGATACCTGTACAATTTTTCTTAAGGGCTTGTATAATTTAAAGCACAGTTTTTACACTTCTATCGTTGCTTAGATGCAAAAGGTGTATCAGTATACCATACACATTTAAAGTTAGCTCTTACAACATAATCCTGTTATTTCTATAACCATTTTACATTTTTTACAATTAACTTCTCAATTGAATGAGACATCGGACTAATGATGACGGATTTCTTTATTCTTTCATTAGCACGGCTTATACAAACGAAACCTGACGAATTAAATTTTTCACATTAAGTTGGTGTGGAAGATAAGACTGTGGATTATGTCATCCTCATCACTTGCATGTGGTCAAAAATTAAGTTGTTCGTTACCAGTAGCCTCGTGTAACTTTTAAGTGTGATGTTGATAAGCAATCAATAAAAACCGTAAGACGATTATGAATTGGAATGAAAATTCGAACTTACATGAAACTGTATGCAATTTCACTAAATAAACTGAATTTCTAAAAATATGTGTTACATTATTTGTCTCTAGTGACTAAGAAATCTCAGTTTGTAATGGAATGTTTCAGTTTCAATTGTCCTGACAGCTAGCATAGAAATTTGGAAATGTCCAGAGAAATGCAGGTTTCATGCCTTAAACATGACTCAAATGTGTACAATAAGTTTTCATGGTGCAGGGTACAGGATCTCTTTGCCTGTCAATTATGGCACACTTACAACACTCCGTACAAATAGGAAATTCTATGGCATATTAAATTTGTCACACTAGGCTTAACTTTCATCATTACAAGTACCGGTCGCGAACAGCACATCTTGCTATGAATTGCCTTCAAGTCTGATGAACGGTTACTTGACATGTTAGATTGTTTGATCTATTCCCTATGAAGCATGTTTGGGACCAGATGGGAATGCGCATACAACCATCCAAGAAACTATCTAGTCATACGAGGACAAATGACTAACTGATCACATTCCTATGTAACGATCGATTTCTGGTAAAAATTATACATTTGATCGGAAATTGTAAGAACTTTGTGGCGTATTTAAGTCACCTTACCCTTCTGTCATCTTAACTATATCTTGAATCTTAAGACTTTAATTTAATTTCAAGCACAGATATATTGATCAAGGTAATCTCATAATAACAGTCCTCAAATAGAATCATTTTGAAAGAATAAATTTAATATCTCTACTAGTCACTGTCCCTCAACCGCTTGGATGATAATAACTTCTTTAAATATCAAAGAATACTCTTACTTTTAGATCTGATACAAATTAATCCACATTAACAATGTCCAGACTCTGACCAGACGTCGTCCGGTCCTAACTTATTCTAGATCACACAAATGAGGAAGTAACCCACACGTACTGTCCAAATCCTTCATACTTTTGCTATCTTTCTACTAGTGTATCCTCTTATCACCAATATATTCAATTTCCGTCGCTTTTATGCGAGTTATTTACATCTATTTACTCCACTTCTAAGGTTTACCTAATTTGCATAATCATGTATCATTTTTCTGGAAAGAACTATCAACTTAAATATAACATCAAACCCCCAAATGTTGGTTAAGAGAAATTTCATGAATAACCGACGTTGTATTTTTTTTTCTAAGTTCATCCTATCACTCCCCTCTTTTTATTTATTTATTTATTTATTTTTATTTATTTATTTATTTTTATTTATTTATTTTTTTTTTTTGGAATTGCTAAATCTCTTCAATGTACGTCGATTGTCGTCCCAGAGAGTATTTCAAGTTGAATATCCTATTCCAATTTAATTCTACTTTTGGTAAATTATTAACTTTGAAAACATTTATTTTAATCTAGTATCATTAATTAAAACTACGAAATTTCTTCATTTAAAATATTTTCTATTTGGAATACTTAAGGAATTTCTTAAACTTTGCTTTTAACAGTGAAAGTTTTGTGTATGTTATGTGCTGTACATTTTATAATACTGAAACAATTTTTCTAATAACCAAAGCTATTATAGTCAGAAATATCAAATAGTCTGTGAGAATATTGAGTTAGATGAATGAAACACAACATTTCAAACAAACTATTAAAATGCTATGTTAATTTGCAAAGTAGTATCTTTGGACAGATATTTAAATTTAATACAAATTCGAACTAGTTGGATTTCAATCTAAATATTTTCCTTTCGCAAATATATTAAATTGTTCCTCTGTTATTTGTATAAAATTACAATAACTTGCTTGAAACAGAACAATATAGGGGACACAATCAAGAGGAAACTGAAACTAGATTTAAAATAGAAGTTAAATCCTGAAAAGTCAATAAACAGGGTTTACATGAAGGTGAATTTACGCAACGTTTCATTTAAAATATTTAATCGAACGTCAATCGTACAATAAAACTTATATTAATATCATAAGATATAACATTAATTCTAAACTGGCTGAGATATTTGTGACTTTCAAACTCAATTTGAAAAGAAACGAAGATTTTTCAAAATTATCCCCATATAAAAGTTACTTTAAAGAATGTTGAGAATAATAATAACTCAATATGATTATAACAATAACCGTAATTTTTAAATAATTAAGAGATTTAGATCATCAAATGGTTTTAATGTCTAATTCAACAACTATCTGCGCACCACGTGTCTCCTTAAAAATAACAAATAAATATGATATCTTAAATCGTGTAGTAAATTCAAAATTATTTCCCACAAAACAAATAGCCGCGGTAGTCTAGTGGCCATGGTCCGAAATCGTGACGGGTGTTGTTTAAGTTGAGTCACGGGTTCAAGTCCTGATGTAAGGACTCGTCATATAGTGAGGTTGATACGTGTTAAATCTACCGAACCTCTAGGTCCTCTGAAGGACATGAATGGAAATTATAGAGGAGGTACCATCTCAGATGTCATCCTCGCCAATAGTCCAAGATTCAAAATCACGAGATCCGTCAACAAAAGACCTCATGTTATTACAAAGTGCGACGTTAACAAAAAATAAAAACACTGTTAAAAACGAGTTTCTTAAATATGGGTTTTTTCCAAACCTTACACTTTGCTTAAAATAATTTCTTGTACCTTAAATTTTAAGAGCAAAAGTGAACGATGAGTCCATAATTGGTTTCATGATGAATTTATGAATTTTGGATGAATTTATTCCATAATTGGTTTTAATAATTTATTTTATTATATTTGAAGTTTATTAAATTTATCATCTAAAATAAATACGTGTAAAAACTTTTAGCTCAATTAAGCATTGTAAAGTAAACGAATATTAACTTACAAAAGAAATAAAAGAGATAATTCAAAATGTATTGAAAATTGACGACAGATTTTGAAACCAAATTCACAATGTGAGTGGGCAATGTTAAATATATTCATTTGTAACATTTTTTTATTGTTATAATGGATTTCGCGACCATTTGGCAACTTGGCGAGAAACTCAACGTAAAATTTAATTCCTTAAAAATTAGTTTTAATCAATTAATTTTATTAATTATAATTAAATTATAGTATTGTCATCCAAAGCATTCGTGTATAGAAAATTTCAGCTGAATTGAGTGCTTTATATTGTGACAAAAAATGCTTAAAGTTTTGACCCAGACATAGTTACTGTGCGAGTCAAAGAAAACCATTGAAAATTAATCAAGAAATCGCAATTCAGTTCAAAAGTCAGATATTTGATTTTTTTAAAGTCTCTCTAGAGCAGTGGTCTGTGGTATCTTTGTGTGTGAGCAGTGGTATGTAAACTATGTTCCGCAGAACTCTGGGGTACCTTGAGTTTAAATAAAAATTCGAAAAGAAAATTATAAATCACTCATACTAATTGACTAAAAATATAAAAAAAAATTTTATTAAAATTTAAAAAAAACATTTAGTTATCTTTCCAATTTAACGAGAACTCTACGAGTGTGAGATGCACACGTGCATAACGGGACGTCAGCAATGATGTAAGAAGTCTTAATTATTATTAAGAAATAAGAGAGATATCTGGATAAAGTTTTGTTCTACATATTTATCCTTGTGTTCACTATGTTGAAAATTGCACTTTTTGATGTTATTTTGTTTGGTTTCAAGGAACCGCAGATTGAAGTAAATCACAGTATCGTAAAGTCTTAAAATTATCAAGATAGAAACTTAATTTTTGTTATACTTCTCTACTTGGTCATCATTCAAAGTTATATATTTGTCTCAGTCTTTCTTTAACTTTCGAAGGCCGTCATTATAGAACTCAGCTGATTGAAGTATATTTTCTCATTACTTCGTATCAATTCAATCTAAGTCTTCCTTATACCAAACGACTCATCATCAATAGCTGTAATTTACAGCATTATATTCCAAAATGGTCAATTAAAATAAATCATACACATTTTTCAAGATATCTCGGCTATTTCTTAGAAAAATTAAAATTTTATAATACCTCTACGATCCAGGTTTTTGATTGTTCAGTTGATATGGATGCAAAGTACATAAGCGATCACTGCGGAGTTTGTATGGCCTGTAGTATCTAAAGGTGACCTCCCACAAGAGAAAGTGACTCCTGGAGAGTGAGTTAATGTTATTAATGAATAAATTATATTCATTTCCTGTTAAACATTTTAAACAAAAATTAAAATACTCTTCTTTAACTACCTTTACGTGAAATATCTATAATATATTGATGTACGTTGGTGTTCCTAAATTAAGGAAGAAATGGCTTATTCAATATAAAGTTATGCAAGGTTTTCCCCATCCACACGTAAAATACCATAAGATCCTCAAGGCATAAGAACATGAGTAATGTGAGCAAAAATTACCAAAATAAGAAAAATCAAAAGTATAAAGAGGAACTTTGTTGACAAAGTAGTATGGAGCACAATGCGACTAAAGGCCAAAACATCCATTTAACAGGTGTCCAACTAGAAACATGCAGCCTTTAATAGGGGATAGGATCTCCCTTGACTACTATGAATGTTTCACATCGTCTGGCCATGGTGAGTATGAGGTTGTCAATGAGTTGTTGAGGCATTGCCACCCGTTCGTCTTGTGCAGCTAATCAGTTCCGAAACCATTTTTTGCTATAAGTTACGTGATGTGAAGCCTCTCCTTGGAAAGTCTCAGATATGTTGGATGGGAATTAGATCCAAAGAGCTTGACGGCCAAAACATGCTTTTAATATCCTCACTGTCCAACAGCTCTTTGACAGCAGCTGAGCAATGTGTAGGTGCATTGTCGTTCATGAAAAGGAACTGAGGGCCTATAGCGCCTCTAAAAACACGCACATACCAAAGGAGAGTCTCTTTATAATAACACGCTATGGTGACGGAACCTTCTTCGAAGATCCAAAGGTCGGTACGGCAACCAAACTTGATGTTCCCCAAACGAGAATACCACGACCGCGAAATCGGTGTCTTTCGATGATGTTGGAGAGGTTATTGCGGGTTCCCCCTCTCTCTAAATGTGTATGCTTCCAGAATCACTACTCAGAATAAACCTGCTCTCCCCCGTAAAGAGTACTCAACCCCATTGATGATCTGTCCGATTTTGGTGATCTCGACACCCCTGAAAATGCCTTCTCCGAACAGTAGGTATTAAAAGTGCATACCGTATAAGTCGTCGTGCAAACAGGACACCATTGTTTAGCCTCCTGACCTTAGTAAAACGTGATATCGGTCGTCCAATCGTAGTAGTAATTTCAATTAAGATTACGGAACTCGTCTTTGTTCTTGATTCACATATCTGGAGGCAAACGTGCACACTCTTAACGTGGGAAAGATGGATGCCACTCAAGTGGTTGAGATGAAATTTATACAGGGACGAACCAGCACCATCTGGAACCTCGTTTAGTCCCATTTATACGGCGCCAAGATCTGGAAATTAAACAAAGTATTCTCTTTAAATATATTAATAAGTATATCGTAATAATAGTTTCATCCAACGAAAAACACAGAGATCTGCTTAAAACATAAAGAAAAGGAATAAAAATTTCAGCTGAGTGCATACAAACTTAAAAGCGTGTAATAAGAAAATGTTTATATCGGTAACGTTAACGTTAATGAGAAGTATTTGCTTGTGTCTGATTATTTATGGACTGAATGGTTACTTAAAATTATACAGTTTGAATAAATCTGCAACATTTTGATTTTATAAATATGTGTACAATATTGCTGAAAATGACACTTTACAAAAATGCAAAGCAAAAATTATTTTTTAAATGATTTTAGTGACACTTCGAAGAGCATCTGAAGTTTTCTCCAATTTAATTGATTGAAAGTTGATTAAAGCTACTCTTAGAAGCGACATGATAACTTTTTCGACAGACCTGATAATTTTGAACCAAGGTCAAATGGCAAGGATAGCATATCAGCTGATATTCTAATCCCCTATCATCCCCACCACATTAACACTTAAACTTTAAACGAGAAAAATGCAATGTTCCTCACTCTTGCTATAAGTTAGGTGTTTCGTGGAATCATGCCTCTGTCATGCGGTTCTATTGAAACTTTCAAAGTCACAACGTAGCGACTACGTCCAATTAGCTGCCGTGATGGCTAACGAGCTTTAAAAAAATCACGTTTTTAACATAAACTGCTGTTTGTAGAAAATGCAACACCATGAAGGAATCATCAGAATCAAATGAAATTCGCAGCAAATGTCAATTATAGGATATTATGCAAATTAATAAAGTTTCAGAGCCATCGCGCGTGCGCGGCGCGCGCAGCGCCCTCTGAATTGATGCTGAAAGCGTATAAATAAAGTGCTGTAGCGGGACGTTGAAAAAAGTCTATGATTATTTGTTAGTGGCAAACGTTTAGTGAGACCTGAGTATGCCTCCACGACGGAAGAATAAGAAATTCAAGCAACTTACGGAGTTTGAACGAGGGAGGATAATCGGCCTTCGAGAAGGAGGATTTTCCTATCGCGCAATAGCAGCTCGTATGCAGCGGAACAGTTCCACAGTGATGCGAGTTTGGAAGCAGTGGACCGACGAGCACCGAACAACTCGAAAAACAGGCACTGGACGACAGAAGGTGACGTCAGAGCGCGATGATCGACACCTGCTCCGCATGGCGGTGAATGATCGCACAGCTTCCTCCAGGCAGCTGGCAGCACGTTGGTCTACTGCTACAGGTGTACAATTGTCGGCTTCGTCAATTCGTCGTCGTCTGCTGCGCCGTGGATTGCGTGCAAGGGTGCCTTTATACAGGATTCCCCTCACGGCGAATCATCGACGGCTGCGTCGGCAGTGGGCTCTTGAGCACAGAGACAGGCGAGCTGATTGGCACCAAGTTGTCTTTTCAGATGAATCACGCTTCAATTTGTGGACCCATGATGGCCGTGTTCGTGTTAGACGTTATGCCGGTCAACGCTGCCTTCCTGAGTGTATTATTGAACGACATAGTGGTCGAACACCCGGAGTTATGGTCTGGGGTGCGATTTCGTATCATGGACGATCCAATTTGATACGAATTGAGGGTAATCTCAATAGCAACAGGTACGTCCGTGAAGTGCTACAGCCCGAAGTCGTTCCTTTCCTTCAAGGCATCCCTGGAGCTATCTTTCAGCAGGATAATGCACGCCCACATGTTGCGCGGACTGTTCGAGACTTCTGTTCAGCACAACGCATGCAACTTCTTCCTTGGCCTGCTTATTCACCGGATATGTCGCCTATTGAGCACGTGTGGGATATGGTTGGTCGGCGTCTCGCTCGTGATCCGCGTCCTGCAGTTTCCAAAGACGAACTTTGGTTGCGCATACAAGCGATATGGAATTCTCTTCCTCAAGCAGATATTCAACATCTGTTTGACTCCATGCCACGTCGTATAGCAGCACTTATTGCAGCGCATGGTGGCTGCACCAAATACTGATTTCGGACGCTTAATTTGTTTCTTTTGTTTTGAAAATTTCATCATTTATTTGTATCAGTACAAATCGTTTCTGCATTAAATTTCATTTGATTCTGATGATTCTTTCATGGTGTTGCATTTTCTACAAACAGCAGTATATGTCTCTCGAAAATTTGCGAATTCTTCTTAGCATTCAATAACAATTGTTTGGCAAGCCTTTGGTTGAGATTGGTTTGAGAACCCAATTTCAATTTTCTGCGTCGAAATTTAAAGAATGTTACCAATAATTTCTTTTCTCAAAATAAAAAAAAAACCTATCAACTTTTTTAGAATAAAGTCTTTGGAAATCTTATTTTCTTTTTTCTACAGCTGTAAGTTTTCATAAAATATCAGAGATGATCACAAAATTTATTTATTTGACAACAATGATATCGTTACCCTCATTTCAATATATCCTGTTCTAAGTAAAATGAGATTATTTTAAATAAAATTGTGTGAGTTTGGTTTGTTCACAGTTTTTAACTACACTTGGGGACTTTTATTAATTTGAATTGCATAAAATTCTAACTCCTTTCTAAGCAAATGAAACATAATTAGACTATAGAAGAAGATAAGAAGTGCAATGAAGTGAATTATGGATGATGATTGAGATTATAAACGAAATAGAGTTGAAAATTATGAGAAGGAAGGCACATGTTAACTATAGAATCTATAATTTTTTTTAGTTAATGGGAGTGAATTGTAGGAGTTGATCATTTGTACTAAAATGATTTGATATTACTCCTGGTTAAAGAGTAACATGAGCATTATCTGCTGCATTCAAGAAGTGGCACACTCGGTGTGAGTGAGTTGGCAAGTTAACACTTTACTGCTTAATTCTAAGCCAGTATTCAGGCATTCAGCGAGATTTGAAAGAGAGATTACCTATTCTTTGAAGACATTTGCAACTGTGTGTTGTCCTTTTCTGACACCTCTTCAATTAGATTTGTGAACTTATTAATTGCTTGATTTAACTTTAGGATGTTTAAATAATGAAAGGTGGCCATTACAACTTTAATAAGAGGAAAAAATCTCACTTACTCTTTAAGCTGAATTTCATAATTTACGCTTCACTTTTAAAAACATTCTCTGCATAAGTTTCGCTTGTGTCTCAAATTTAGTACTGAAATATCAATGATTATCTAAGCAATATAGTTTTTATTAAGATCACGTTTTTCTAAGATTATATGTAAGCAGTGTTTCAATGCATACTTCATATTAAACCTCGATTACTCCTCTCCTCAGAAATTTAATAACTATTCGTAGTTATAGAAATAAAGTATAATTTGGTGACATTTCAATAACAGCTTGAGACAAAATAAAATTGTTTTCTGTTTGGAAATATTCTTTGAATGGGATTCATACTAATTTTAAATACTGCATTCATACAAACGCTGAGAAATAAAAATTAACATTTTCGAATATGACTATTTCTTTTTATAAAAATATACATAATTACAGAAATATAAACAATTTATTAATAGAAAGGTTCACATAATTACAAAAATATAAACAACTTATTAATAGAAAGGTTCACATAAAACTCAATCCAACCAGAAAAAGACATTTCGAAAAGTTGAAAGTATCCATAGAAAGTGTCCCTCATTAAAAAAGTCATATTTCTAATGGAAATGTTACCTCTTTTAGAATGATTACCTTACAATCCGAAGGAGGTTCAAAGGAGCTTTTAAAAATATGTGATGAATATAATTTTTTTCATCTTTTCTAGTGACTGGATAGTTTCTCTCCGTTTTTAGCTGGATGCTTGCGTTTAAATTTGACTTCACAAAAAAAAAGTGTTTCAGAGACTAAATTAAAGGGATGCATCGAAGGAGATATCTAAGAGATTCATTTTTCTTCTCGTGTTTTTCTTAGTTCATTCTCCTTATTTTTGAGGAAGAAAAGGGACATTTCAAAGACGAACTTCTTTTCACAATCAACATCAACTAAGTGACCTGAGTTGAATGCAAATTTTAATTAAATTTAGGTCAAAATAAATAAGTTATAAATAATTGTTTTAGTTTTACGTACAGGAATCATAGATTTATATTATAAAAGCAGGTATTAAAAATATACAAAAACTTAAATAAAATTAAATTTAAGCGAAAGTAAATATATATATGTGGAATTATTCTTATTTTAATAAAATCATCAATTAAAGGCAAAAATTTTCGAAACATCTTCAAATGAAATTTAAAATGCTTACATATTTTATTTTAAAATTTAAAATGGTTCTTTTACAATCAATATTATTTTAAAGTCATGAATCAATTGTAAAATTAATTTTAGGTCTGGTTAAATAACTTTCGAATATTTGTCTTAGCTGTACGTATTGACAGAATTTATTTCGAAAACAGACTCTTTTTATTAAACCACGTGACCAGAATCAAAACTCTTCAGAACAAGACATTTTTAAGACACCCGAAAATTGAACGAACTGAAATGTGTGGGGGGGGGGGGCAAATGCACCTCTAAAATTACTTTTCTTCTAATAACATGATCAATTAAGGCTACACAGTACCCTTTATAAAAAATCTTTTTTTTGTGATAGTCGTATTAAAAATAATTAATTCTTTGCTTTATGTGATTATATTTTTTAAATAGTTTTTAAAAAAAACAGCCTACATGCAAAATGTAATATTATTTTAAAAGTTTTTTAAAACAAATTACAGTTTTTGAATTTCTTAAACTCTTTTAAAATATTCAATTCCTGATATTTTGAGTTATTTAAAGTGTTTCTTGAATTATTGGGAATAAAAGGTAGTATGTAATTAAAATTCTGACTTTTTGTTGAATTTTTATAATTATTTTTGTAGCTACATTTGAAAAAATATAAAACTTTTTAAAATTTTTACTTCCACATTTTTGAAAAAATAACTAGAGCTCTAAAACCTAATTTCATACTAACTTTTATAAAACATATATATATATATATATATATATATAAATTATCTACAAAAAAATTCAAAACTCTATCTTGAACAGAAAATAAAAACGCTATAAGTAAAAGAAAGACTTGCATGTACAAAAATAAAAATGTAAAAAAAGTGTATTTAAAGTTTGCTAAGGTATAAAACAAAACTAATAATGCTTGCTGGACTGTAAGTTTTTAATATATTACACCAAATTTATGCTATGATCTGAAACTTTGTTTTAACTAAATAGAATTGAATATATTTTTCTAATTCAAAATACACTTTTGCACAAATTCGATAACATTGGTTATGACAATGACTGATTATTCAGCTTAATCTTGACTTAATATTTTCATAAAAAATTTGAACTCCATATACTTATAGAAAATAACAATAATAGCAAAACAATATAAAACTTTAGAAACATCTACATTTAGTTTTGCACATAAGACCTAATTTTTCCACAGTTTTAAATTTGCGCAGTTTAGAAAATTTGATTTTTGTTTGAATATATTTTTATATAACTCGTTGATTTTATTTTATATCTAAATTAGGTAATTCTGTAATCAGAGAATTTAGTTAAGTGTTTTGAAGTGGAACAGTTTGGAAGGCTACTAACATCCTTAAATATTTTTAAAGTATTTAATGTTCCAATGTAAATCATAAATATTTCACTCGACACCGCAATCAACATATTATTCTTACAAGGAGCATTTTCTTTCGAGAATGTGTTCCAAATTTTTGAATGAAAGGCTTCTTTAGAATTTTGAATCAAAATTGTAACCTACCTGCTCAATACTTCGATAAACTCTAATCATTGGTAAGTCGGCGAGATTTTGAACAGTTGCTCTCTATTTATTAGATTTCTTACCCAATCCTTATGAGAACCTGATTTCTTTCCAAAAGTCAATGTTTACTTTCAAAAACACCAGGAAACTACACTAAATGGATAATTTTTATGTTGTGTTTTCTGATCTATAGATATCTCAGATATTTGCGATAATTTCATAGATAAATTTACTTTCATTGAACCAGATGACTCGCTGTGTATCGTATGCATATTTCGATGACCTTCATTCCAAAAATTGAATTCAGTACTGTATTCTATAAGGTTAAGTTTAGTGCTCTGGCATTCTTCACGCCATTTTAACATTACTTCATAATCTGTCATAAAGCCAGACAGGCCGATAACACAGCTATTTCAATGTTTGGCGTATGTTACCTCGTCAACAAACTTTTATCATAAGACACTCTTATAACGTAAGTGTCAATGTCGTTTCTCGCACTATATATAGTTTATAATCTTTCATTAAAGGAATACATTTATTCTAAATTATTTTTAATTAATTAATTTTAAGGGAAGAGAAATGCTTCAAAATAAAACCGATACAAAAAAAATTGCCTCACTTGAAAATACATATAGCTAAGGGGTTGATCGGCTTTACCAGTACAGGAAAAGTTCACGCAATTAATTAGCAGATTCTTTCAGAGAAAATATAATTCTTTTTTATTTGAGACTTTCTAGCAAATACACTTTATTTTCTTTTAACAGAATAAATTTGTAATACGCATTAATTGAGCCAAAAATATTTGTAATTCTATTACACTTTTTGTAGGTTTTAATATTTTGATACATTCAATACTTGGATCATCTGAAGTGATCTGACTTGATTTTACTTCATTCCTTAAGAAATTAATTTGTTTTTGAACAAAGCTACATTTTGATTTCTTTAACATAATATATTTTTTGGTTCAAAAGTTTCCAATATTCTTTGCAATTGCTTTACATGCTCTTCTTCAGAACAGGAGAAGATTATAAAATCATTAAAATAATTAGAAGCAAAAACTCTATATTCACCCAAAATTCATTGATTGATTCTATTAAATATCGCAGGGGAATTTTTAAGACCAAAATGTAATCTCAACCAATGAAAGAAACCAAAAGATGTTGCAAAAACTAATTTTTAAATATCCTGTGACGTTCCGCTACTTCTACCGGGCTCTTGTGCCATAACACAGTCAAATACAACTAAGTCAATAACTTACGCAAAGACACACCAGTCAATTCTAACACAACTGTTTATTTATCAATTACTGTAATATAATGCCTAAGCAGTTTTCACTCTCTTTGGGGGCCTTTGGATTAACCCACCTATTCAAATATTATTACAATAATACACTCTTACGAAAACTTTCCAGTTGAGGTTACTTTGATTTACTATATCCTCAGCGCGCCAGTTACCACCAGCAACATTTCTTCATCTATCTCTTGCTAGGAATACACTCAGCGCTAATCACACTCATCCTCTATCCTCTGAATTTCCCTTTGCTTATATACCGTCATGTCTAAATCACTTCACTTTATTTCCACCTGCCTCTAATTAACATAATCACGTTTCATTTGGGTTGGGAAGAAATTGTTATTTCCAGCAATCAATCTCAATTAAAGTCACCAAGGTTAGTGAAGAGAAAATCGCAAATTGCCCGACGTCATAATCCTCAACATGAATTCGAATGGTTCAAGACCCTGAAGACAAATCAGCGTTGATAATAAATTACATTAATTAATCTAATAAACTATCAATTCTGGGCTCGGTATAATTTTGCATCATAATAAATTTGCATAACAAATTTAAGGCACAAAATCAATACATAACCGTGCTCTTTTATCCTCAGGTGTTTTACATACTTAAGTTATAGGGTCGGAGCACTTTCACGAATTGTTACTATTGGCTAAAATTCATCAATTTTTTTTATTTCTAATTCGTCAGCGGTCGGGATTCCATGTACTCTCAGTGTGATACGTATAAATATGAGTTTTGTTCATTACGTGGAGGTTTCATATTTAAGTATCTTGTATCAGTCTTACTTGTAGCAATTATATGGCCATATTTATGCATAATATTGGGAGTTACCTTATTAGCCACCCAAGAGACTATTGCTTTAGTTGCATCACTTTTGGCCCACTAGATCAGTTTTCAATTTTTTATCCGTTGCTTTAATTCTAATTACATTTAGCTTAAATGTATTCAATTTAATAATGCATCGTTCCCTTTAATTTTAATATCGGAAAAGCTTACTAATGTCCATTTATCGATATATTTCATCGTTTACTTTAATTCTTATATATAATTAAGTAATTTAATAATAATTATAAAACGCGCACCGCTGGCTAAATATCTTCTTTGCAAAACTTTGCATAGGACTATTTTTAAAATTTATTTTACTTATTCTTATTTTTAGTTTTAATGATATTAGATACGTTATCATTACATTTATTCTTTCTAACATTTGAGCTGAAATTTCCATGTAAATTAATGTTATATCATTGATTAATTGTATTTATATGTTATTGACATTACATTATTTCGTTACTGATTAATATGTTTCATCTTTATATTTGTATGGATTGGTGCATATCTTTTAATTAGTGTTACAGCATTGATTTCTTGCACAGTTTATTTATTTATTTATTTATTTTTGAATTATTGAAATGACTTTTAACTTGTTTTTGATTAAAGTATTGGTGTTTAATTACACACACACACACACACACACACACATATATATATATATATATATATATATATACGTGTGACTTTTTTGTATTATTTAGTAATCGCAAGTTGTTTTAACATGAAACATTTTCAGCGGAGACAAACTGCGAGAACAGCATAATTATTTTTTGCATTATTTTATTTTTAGATGCAATTAAACCAATCTTTTATGCTCAGGTGTTTTACATACTTAAGTTATAGGGTCGGAGCACTTTCCCGAATTATTTTTAATCATGAAGGTCAATAAAACAGATCTTATAAGAGATGTACTATTGTCCTTTGCTCTCACGTAACTATCAAAGCAACATGCTCACCCATAAATCAGTTATTAGTAATAAATTATTTGAAATGTGTCTCTATAGCGAGTTTTAGCGAAGATATTTTTTAAAATCTTCAAAATAATCTTCGAGCCTTCATTTATGAATAAAATTAAGGTAGGTGTTTTAAAGTAATTAATATTAAAATATTTTCAATCAATTACAGAAATATTCATAAGAATTACCTTCCATCTTTTTCGCACCTAACGTAGTAAATACATTAAAATTAACTCAAAGTTTCGCTTACTAGTTTTATAATATCAATATAAAATAAATGAAATTAAAATTTAATTAGTGATTTAGTTAGTTAAAAATTTAATTAAATTAAATCCATTTTAATGCAATATCACTTCGATGTTACTCATTATTGTTCTACAGTTCCTAAGAAAACTTAAAAGATCAAACTCTATGTCCCGACGTTTAACTGATATTTTAAGAGTACCAAATATTTTTCATAACAAGATCCACCACTCAATTAATTTAGCAATTGAATGTACAAATTCCAAGAATCTCCTTAAAGAAACTATTTTTATTCCTTAATTCTCATATTTTCTTCTTTGAGAACAAAAACAATCTTGATGCAACTTATTAAATTATTCAACTGGAAAAAAAATTTCAGATCAAAGCAAGAGCCTTTTGTCTTCGTTGTTGAGATTTCATGTTTCAAACTAAATCTTTCGATATTAGAAAGACTATTTGTTTAACAAAGTTTTCTTGTCTGATTAAAAAACCTTGGAGAAGAATCCGGTTAATCAGCGCAAGTATTAGACCAAAGTTAAACATTAGAAAAAAAATTTCTTGTATAATTATGCTTCTAGATCGAATTTCCACAGCGTAACTTTAGAATAATTTGAACAAAAAAGTAAATGAAGTCAAAATCTATTTTTGACAAAGTGTTAACTGCAAAGGGGTATTTCTATCAAAATTTATTGTTTTCTTATCAAATAATCCTTAAGAGTGATTAATTTGACAGTAAATGTATCCAATGCTTCATTTTTTTCACATTTATAATTTTTCTCTTATTCAAAAAATTATACAGATTTAATTAAGAAAAGAGCAAGCTATGCATATTTAATAAATTAGAGAAGTTGATTACATATATCACATAGCTATACTCATACAATTCTTTGAGCCTATATCAAAA
Source organism: Nephila pilipes (assembly GCA_019974015.1). Lineage (NCBI taxonomy): Eukaryota > Metazoa > Arthropoda > Arachnida > Araneae > Nephilidae > Nephila > Nephila pilipes. The sequence continues at coordinate 92,910 of BMAW01070564.1, read as the reverse complement.
AAAGGAAATTTTAAAGTTAATTTTTGAAGATTTTGATATTGTTTAATCTACAGGGTGTACCCATAAAGTAACCGAATAATTTTTTTTCAAAAAAAGAAAAGTATTAATTACCATCAAGTAAATTTATCTAATTAAAATAAGGTTAAAATAAAGGTTTTCATAAAAAAAATTTTAACGTTTCTTTAGGTCTTCAAAACGCTTTTTTACTGGCTTTAGAAATACCCGATCCCAAAATATGTGTAGCATCTGATTTAATATTCAACACATTGTTAAACTAATATCTTTTCATGGTCACCTTAAACCTCGGAAAAAGGTAAAAATTCAGCCAATAATAAGTCAGGAGAATATGGTGGGTGATTTATGGCGACAATTGAGCGTTTAGCAAATATTGTTTTACAGACAATGCTATATGGGGCTTAGCATTATCGCGCGTGTAAAAGAAATAATTGCCCAAAATAAAAAGTTTTTTTCCATATCCTGTTTTTGAATAGAAAGCATCCCTTGTAAAAGTAATGTTTGATTTTTCTGGAGATATGCATGATGAATGAATCTTTTCTAATCAAAAAATGCAATCAGCTTTCTTTTAGACTTTGATTTTGATATCCATACATTTTTTTGTATGAGAGAAGACTGCCTTTTTCACTGTGCATTTTATCCTTTTGTTCCTGGGTCGTATTGTAGGTACCAGGTCTCACATCTCCCGTTATGATATACTTTAAGAAATTATTTTCTTTTCCCGCATTAGTCAGCAAATCTTTACAACAAACACTTCCTGTCTTTTTTTTTTCTGTTCTGTCAAAAATCCTATTCACAAATCGAGCATAAACTGTCCACATTTTCAGATTTTTAATCAAAAATAACTTATAACAACTTTGCTTAACTGAAGTATGCCTGAAAGTTGCTGAGTTGTTACACATCTTTTAGCTTTTACCAAAGAAATAAATTTTCCCATATTTTTCTTATTCTTTGAGTTGGAGGGTGCCCTATTTTTGGTTCATCTTCAATGCTTTCACACCCACATTTAAGGTTAATGCTCTTGATAACAATGCATCACCATATTCTGCTCGAATAATTTTTAATGTTTCTAAAACAAAATATTTTTCATTTATTTGTAGCAAAATTGAATGTTATTTCGTTGTCTCATTTCGAGGTAAATCTTTTATACGTCTTCTCGGCAAATGAAAATAACTCCGAGGCTTTAATACAAATACGACAAAATAGCCATTTTGAACAGGTTGAAATAAGAGTTGCCAAGCCATTTTTTCACTTATTCATTCATTTTTTTTTTCTTGTTTGGTCTTCGTTAGTTTCCTTTATGGACGAACCTTGTATATAAATATAAAAAGAGACAGAGGGAAATTTATCCGTTTGCACGAAATTCAGACAAATCTGCAGATTCACTTGTGGATTTTCAGGTTTTAAAAACTTTTCAAAATATATTCAAAATCCGCTATGAACCCTTTTGTAGAAACCTTTAATGTGTTTTTCTATTTTGGATTCACTTTATAGCCTTTAAATTGATAAAATATTATAGATTTGAGAAAGATAGTAGAAATTTCTTAGAATTTACATTACGTTCACGGAATGAAATTGATCGAAAGAGGCGAGCTTTAAGTATAAATTTTCTATAACAATTCTAAAGCTATGCTCAGTGATTGAACAGCCCAAAATATTAAAGTAAGGATGATATCTACCCGATGTCGGATTTCGCCACATTGATTTAATATATACTGAAGAAAACAGGATGTGAAGCATAACAAAACAATTTAATACACACAAAACACAACACACTACATATACGAAAGTTATAAAAATCTTTTTTTTTTAATTTTTTTTGACAAAATAGATCATCAAGATCTGACGTTTTGCACTGCTCCTGATTGGTGGGTAAAGTGATGCCATTCGCAACAACTCTATTGAAAATACGATATAGTTGTATATAATTTTTCTCAAACTATGAGGTAATTAATTTAACTTTATATTGATGCATAATCTGTACATATATAAAGAAAAATGTTGGTGCATGTGTGTAATTCACACAAATCAACAGTTCTATCTGGAAATGAAAGTTTTTTCACTTGGCCTTCTTTATTTGTATAAGTCGTGTAAAAGAGACACAGATCACATGTTAGGTATTTATTTATACCTAACAATTTATAAATACTAAGCATTAACTTCCAATAATATTCAAACGGGGGGCGATAAAAAAATATCAGTTTCAAACCATAAAATAAGAAATTTGATTATATTTTAATACGTATTATATGCATAAAATGCTTGATTTTATATTTGATATGTATATCGGATGTTTCTACCATTGTCGAAAAGGAATTTTTAAATTTATTTAAGCTTAATAAGTTTAGTTAAGCAAAGTTTTATTTCATAACTGATTAAGTAACTGATCCGGTTCACATCTTAACACCTTAGTTTTGTACTTAGTCAACAACATGACTCGACGAGTTTTCTTTGAAATCAAAGACTGAGAGTTTGAATCAACTCAGTCACCCATGCGGAACCGACTTCTTTGCCACTAGATGCAAAAGAGTCTCCAGAATGACTTGCAAAATCATTTGCCCACCGAAGTAGTGAATTAGGACTTGAGCACCTGCTAAACTGCTTAGAACTACAGTTTCCATATCCCCATCGCCTAATGCAAACGCTAAGATATCATTAATACGATGGTCATTTTTTAAGTCAGAACTGTTTTTTAAGTCAGAACAGTAAGAGAAATTTTAGTTATGACCATAAATTGAATCACAAACTAAAATATAAACATATTTTTCCCTTTTCAACATTCTCATCACTAACATTTAAACATTTGTCAAGTCGGGGCACTAACTTTTGGATCCCATCATCAAAAAAACTCTGCCGCCTGTCCGTTAAATCAGTTAGTAACGGTTTCTTTCAGCACGTCATCATTTTTCAAGCGCTTTCCACGAAAAAAATTCCATAAATTTTAAAAACAGATAAAAATCTGATGGTGCCAAGTCAGGGATGTAGGGTTGATGTTCCAGTCCTTCCAATTGAAAAATGTCCAGTTGTGTCTTTGTTCTTACCTCAACGTGAGGGCGAGCATTGTCGTGAAGCAGACCGCCGCTTGAGAGCTGTCTCTGCCGGCGATTTTGAATAGAACACACATTTTTTGCTGTGAATTTTGTCAATAATATTGTGATAAACTACTGATCTTGAAGCTTGTGGAAATTTTTGATGAAGGTCGCCTATAGTGAAGAGCCTGTTTTGGCGAATTTCCTCATTACCTCTTTGTGTCAAGTCTTCATTCTTACTCTGTCCAAATCGTTCTTCATATTTATCCTTTCTTTCTTGAAAAGCCAATACCTTTTTCCATCATTCATTACACCTTCACCCTAAACTTCAACCAGCTGCCGATGAATTGCAGCAGGAGGAATTTTTTTGCATTTAAAAACCGAATGTAAGTGAGCGCAATTCACAATAGTAGAGAGTACTGATTGACAAGGTGTAAAACGAAGCCTTATAACCATACAACCAACACTGGCAGAGATATGAAACGTAATGGCGACATAGTAAAAGATTGGCCAAGATTGGCCGATTGTGAACTGACGTCATTTGATAGGATACGTGGACACGATGCGCAATCAATTCTTATTTTAAAAATGACCCTCGTATCTCACAATGTTATAGATAACAGCTACAGCCCACGCGTCAAATAACTCGCCATCTCAATTATAGACAACCAATGACATCAATGGAAACTATAAAAAACGATACTATAAACACAACAAAGATATATATCAATTACAATAAAGGTTTTGAAAATAACATCACTATCTAAGAATCATCACAATTATGTTGAAGTGAAGCATACAGCTACAACATTAATTGAAATTCATGATTACTAAACCAATAGGAAATTCCTTTTCGCCCCGCATCAACAAACATGATGAACGAATTTCCTTCGAACCCAATTCGAATCCCTCAATCGTCACCAAAGGTCAATCAATTTCTTCACCACAAGGTGAAAAATCTATTCCTTCTAAGTAACTGGTAAACCATCAGCTCAGAGAAGAATGTATTCAACATTTTCAATTAACGTAAAAAATTCAAATGACACTGAAACAACTTATGGTTGACAAATAAATATCGTAATTATCTCTTCATCTTATGTTTTTATGTAGTTCATGTTCCACAAATGTATGCAAACAAGATCACCATTTTTTTTTCTCCTCTCAAAGAACATTTACTTTAATCTGCATTTTTCAAGAAACGATACGGATAAATATAATTTCTTGTTCTTATAACTTAATATCTTATTTCTTATATTATATCCTTACATTCCAAAATATTCAATACACATGCGATTTTTTTTCAATATTTGCTATCTTTGACATCAACACAGAAGACTAGATATGAATACGTATTATATAATGGGAAAATAAATTGCTTTCCAAATAAAAAAAATGCTACTGTATGTGCTTCTTTATATAAAGTATGGAAATACATTTATTTAACCAAAAGAAAATTTTGGAGGTTACTGGAAAAGAAGACTGAAACATTTCTGAGAAACTATTATTAAAATATATCATGTATTTGCAATGGAACAGAATTATTACTTAAAAATGAAAAAGATGAACCTTCGCTTCCAAACGATAAGTTATAATTTTTTTTTCCCGATTAACATCATTCTAGACGTACACAAGAGATAATAGAGACAAAATTAGAAGTTCAAATTAAGCTCAAAAACACATAATTGATACATTTTTTCGTTGTTTTAAGCATCATATTTTGGGATTTGAATGCTAACTGGAAACGAATCCGTAAAAAACTTCCTTGATCATTTATCATGAATTATAAAATATTGAAAAAACGGTTTTGTTTGTTTGGTTTTAGTAACGTCTCTCTAGATGCAATATGAGAGCTATTGGCGACGGACCTCGTAATTTTGAGCCTCTGTCAAGTAACGACACCAGAGTTGGTAAGAAAAGCAGATTGATTCTAAAAAAAATTTTAGTTTATAAAAAGAACAACTCTTTTACTCGCAAGAGTAGTTACGATAGTGTGTGTGTGTGTGTGCGTGCGTGTGTGCGTGAGTGCGTGTGTGCGAGTGTGCGAGTGCGTGTGCGTGTGTGTGTACGTACGTGCATGCGATATGCCACTTTATGGGTGTTTAATTTTGGAAGTGTAGTTGAGAATATGGTTTTGGAGTCAGTGACAATTCAATCGGGACTTACACAACTTATGATTAACAAAGAAGTCTTGAACAGCGCACAAAACAGGCGCGGTGCTAGGATTTCTATCAAACTTAAAATATAATTAAGTAATAGTGTTACGCGGACATTTCGGATTTTGTAGTGTTCTCTTCAGAACGACTATTGTTGCTGAAAAATGATTGCGCAGTCAAGGTGAAAACACGTGATGAATTAATGACGAACATGTGTTCGTGATTTTGGTGATATACTTAAAGAAAAGTTTGGTCATAATAGACATCCAAAAGTTGCTGTTTTGCGAGATAACTTGTTTCCTTAGGAAGAAAGTTGAAGACTTTGAAAAAAAGTATTTATGTATATGAGCCCCTGTGTATATGTTAATGTGTGTGGTAATACGATATTATAATTACATGCCTTGAATCAGAAATTACGTGAACTGAGAATTTGTGTTATAGCAGATTTATGTATTTGATTTGATTGTTTCCTGAAAGTTATAGTAACTACTAAACTCTCTCTCTGTATATATATATATATATATAAGGCTACAATGGATGATTCACAGCCGTTATCATAGAGACTTGGGATACACGGGGAGAAGAGGGTGACTACAATCAACGCAAACCACCAAATTTGACAAGGAAAGGAAAATGTGCATCCAAAATTTATAAACACGTATCTTCAATCCTATTAGCTCGTTTATTAATCCCGTTAATAGAACAAGAATTTCTATCATGTTTATATATCTTCATCCAACCAAATACCTTGTACTTCAATATCTGTAGTTTGGATTTACCTTTGGTTGGACAGGATAAAAAGAGTGTTGTCCACTAAAATATGGTTAATACTTGATGAAGAGAGCACGAGAAAAGGATTATATGTACGAATATGAACAATAAAAAAATACGAAAAGCGAATGACATAGAATTAGCATGGAAGTGTTGCAAGCTCGCCAAGAATGTTAACTTTAGGCTTTCTCCTACCGTTGACTTTTAAATCTTTTCTTCGCCATTTTTCTTCACAGAATCTTCACTCACGCATCTGAGAACTGAAGCCAAGGGTATGTATTTTCGATCTGAAGGCCAACAGTCATATTCTTACAAATCACTTTAGAGAGGTGATATTTTCGTTGATTTATATATTTCTTGCAAAGTATTATCATAAGCAAATGCATTCGGTCTCTTAACAACTTTGTGGTTAAAGAAAAAATATTAAATGCTCTTTATCACCTTTTTAAGTACAAAAATATCTTAAGACTTACGAAAAATACATCTTTGACTTTTAAAAAGTACTTTAAATTAATACTGTTTAAATTAAACATGGTTATATGCTTCAAAATACAACCTTTTATTCAAGAAAAAATCAGTACATTATGTAACATAATTTGGTCTCATGACTTTGCCTAAGGGGTACTATTACATCAACAAATTAACTAAAGAATATAACATTGGTGAGGCGATTAGAGAACAGCTGCTATGAGCATTTCTCTAGAAGGAAACATTTTTCTAAAATATTATTTACCTTGTAGCACAGCAGTTTTAATGATCATGACAGTGAGTGACAGTGGAGCGTATTTACGGAAGAGCAAAGTCTGACTTTTGCGCCAAATATTTGTTAGAAAAATTAAGTTTACTTTTTACGTCCCATAATAATAAAATGATAGTAAATAACACAGACTGAGTAAAAAAGAACATTGTAAAATTATAGGATAATATCCAATTCTATGTAAAGAAAAGCAAATATATCACAATGGGAATTGTTCCCGCAAAGTCAGATAATTATAAAAAAGGAGAATTAAAGAAAAAGAATAGAGGATCCCATGATGATGAATAATCTTTTAAAATATGATGTATAGTATATAGGACTAAACTATATAGATCCTCGGAAGCCCTCTCTCCAACAAAAGATGTATAAAAGCAATATGGATGTGTATGGAATTCGAAGGCGAGCCAACCTAACATAAGCATTTTGATACGACGCCATGCTTCATTCTGGGCTTCACCGAATACATTAATGATCATAGAAACGGCGAGTTTGTCAGTTGCGTTCGCCAAAGATCAAATTTCGAAGTGAATTGTGCGCTTTCGCTATCACAATGTATTTACGATGTAAGATAAAGAATAAGAACTTTCTGTATTTCTGATTTTCATAATTGATCTAATTTGTCTTAAAATAAAGTGATATATTCTTAATAATTCTTATTCAACACTAATTGAATAGAAATCTACAGAATTCTAGTGATTGATAAAATAAATTTATAACTAAGTTACATTACCGATTGGTACTATGTCTGGGATTAATCCTAGTAAAACGCTAAGAGACAACTAAATTAAAAAAAGAAATGCATCGCTTTGGAATTGATTCTTATCAATACACTTAAAGACATATGTATAAAAACACTTACTTAACAAAGATATCCTTTCCACGTACAAATTTTCTTTTGAATTTCTAATATACCTTTTGAAAGGCAGTAAATATGCATTGAGACATATGTTGCAAGGATATATATATTAAAAAAAAACAGGATACCATTTGTACTCAAGGAATTCATGTGAAACGATTTTGAAGTGATTTAGGTCCCTTGACGGGAACTTGCAGACTTTGCACGCTTATGCTAATTAGAGTTAAATGCATGGGGTGCTCATTTAGGAAACTGCTAGAAAATTTAAAGTTTCTCTATCCGCAGCGTCAAGAGTGTGCAAAGAATATGTCATTTCAGGTATTACATGGCCGAATGACCAAGATCAACTACGTCTGCATAAAATAGTCTGCGTTACCAGACACACTACGCTGTGTCAAATAGCAACAGCGATCCATACGGGACATATGACAGATGTGTCGTGGTGACAATGCAGCGAATTTTGAATGTATCTGTTGGACCCTAAGTGTCTGGAAAAATGTTGCATAGTCAAATGAGAGCAATTATAATTGGTTACAAATAATGGTGAGGTTTCGAATGAGGAGCAGATCGTGAACCCAGATCGTCAACAATGCACGGTGCATCTTGGTGGATGATTCATAATCGTGAAGGCTACTTTTACATAGCATATATGGTGTCCTCTGGTAAAACTGAACTAAACATTGAGTAGAAATTGTTATATTCAGATACTTGAGAACAATTTACAGCCACTAATTGATTTCATGTTTCCAAAAAAATGATGGAATGATTCAGGATGACAATGGACCATATCACAGGGTCGAAATCATTCACGACTTAGTTTTAAGTCAGTACATTTCTACAAGTCTCTTATGAGATTTCCAGAAAACATCAAAATACCTCCAAAATACATTTCGATATATACATATTCTCTAGCCAGTCAAAATGAGAGTTACTGGAAGATCTAGGTATATTGAATGTAGCTGGAAAGAAAAAAAGGGGAAAAAACTATGTTGATAGATATAATATTTTATCTATTTTGTTAAAAGTCACCAAATTCAAGGAAAATTGGGTCATTATAGCATACATTATTTTCCAAAATTAATTTGAAATCCAGTGATTTTGGCATGTGTTATTAAATCCAATATTAAATGTAAATGAAAAAAAATTAGAGAAAAAACTATATTCTAAAAATGGTAAATATCGGTTATCGGTAAAAGGGAAGAAGTATCCGTCTTTCAATATTGCAATTGAAGTTTAAAGGTTATTCAGAAAAAAAGGATATTGATGATCATATTTTATATATATTTTTATTGGACAAAATTATTACGTAAAAGCCGTAAGCTGTAGAATCGGTTCATAGGGGAAAATAAGGTAAAATTTAACAACAACTATTTATTTAATTGTGCACCAAATATCACAAAATCGATGCATGCTTTCGTTATGCTATTAAATGCATCCATACTATTTAATTAAAAAACACAACTGATAACTACCCTACAAGTCGTATCATAGGACTATAAATGAATAAAATAAAATAGAATTTATAGCAAACAGAAATTGGCACATCTTTTATTTTACATATCTTGAAATGCGTCCATGAAAAAAGAACCAACATTAAAAAACATGTAATATCAATAAATATCTTATGAGTTTATACGGCAAAAAATTCAAAAATGACATTTATTTGCCGTCAAATAAGGAAACTTTCGGTATAAATGTTAACTAACAGGGAATCAAACTAATATTAAAATTTTAGAATAGAAATTTCTACAAAAATACTGACATAATAATATAATTTACGATTCCAAACCACATCATTATCATATTGGTGAATGGAACTGCGAGGCATTAATTGATGGATTGCTTATTAACATAGTACAAGAGGACTTCAGAACAATAATATTTTTTTTAATAAAAATTCTTTTTTTTTAACAAAAATGGTGGTAAAGAATATAATTATTCTGACCAAGCTAGATTCAGAATGATTAAGAATTTTTGTGTGTATCTTAATGATTCGAAGGGTTATGTATTACATTTTATGCATATCTTAATGATTACAATGATTGAAAAATAAAAGAAACTATGTGTATGTACATCATAAACAAAATTGTTTATTACTATATTAATGTAAGATTAATCATTAAATTATACTCATACGAATAAATTATTTATTTATTTTGAAATTCCTTATTTATTCTGGATTTATTTATAATTTATTTCATTTAATATTATGTAATTGTGTACAAATTATCGTAATTCTCTAAAATATTCATTAAGCTGGAATAAAATTAATAATATGTCTAGTGTGTCATGTATTTAAGTCTAAAATTATAATAATCATTATCATAATTGAGAAATGAGAATGATATACTGATGTACTTTTGATTTATAAGAAATGCTTGGCATTTTAGACTTATTTTAATTATTAATATTTAAAAATTGTTTAAAAAATGTTTTATTTTTATAATTATCCAAGTTCCAATACAAGTTTAATTATCTGACGTTGATGAAAATTCAAACAATTCCTTAAAAAAATATGTCATGTTTTGAAAACAAATAACTTAAGGCTTACCAGAGATGGACCGAAGTTTATTATTTTGACGCCCAACACTAAGAGGTCTCTCGATTTTCTTGTGTAAAAAACCAACCAGCAGAAGCTTAAAAAAAATTCAAATTCTTTTGAAAACTCCTTCACAGTATTATTTTTGAAAACTGAGTAGCGTATTTTTATAGGAATGCTACTCTTAGCATTATTATTTGAAGAAAATTGATTTTTTTACTAGTGGATAAGAACTTAAATGAACTTTTTCGTGTGTGAAAGTATGCATTCAAAAAATATTGTTTTCGCTTTTAAATATGACAATATATTGGCATAAATTCTTCATGACTTTTTTTCTTAGTTGAAAATTCACCCACGCTTCTTCTAAAAATAAACATTTTATTTCAAAGGTTTATTCCTTCACATGAGCGATAGTAACTTAATCGAATTCTCATAGAAGTTGCTGTTCATTTTCCACATAAGGAAGCATGAGAAAAATGAATAATAAAGAAGGGGGAAAAAAAGAAAAAAATTGAAGGAATGTAAACAAAAGGTTTTCTTAGGACGTATAAAGGACAAAAATATGTAAAAAGAAACTGTCAATATAAATAAATTATTCATTTTACTAAAGAGAAAATAACGAGTCACATCGGATTGAATGATAAAAATGTCCTCAGGCATTCCCACATTTTCATTGTTTACATCATTAAAAACATTTCTATGCTTTTATCTACGTTTTGCTTTGGGACTTCTAGATGCAAATGTATAAGAGTTTCAACGATGTGAATCTCTGTTGTGCGTGAAAGGATGAAACCAATATAAGTAGAGCGATCTTCAGAAAAGATGCCTTCAGTCTTTGTCTCGTAATTGTTGTTGTTATTAACTGCGTGTTAACTTCGCACTTTGAAGCAACACTAGGATTACAGGCAATGAACCTCGCAATTTTGAGCCTCTGTTAGGTGATGAGGATGACACAAGAATTAGAACCCCAATCTCCAAATTTACACACCAAGTCACATGGAGAATTTCGAACCTCGACAGACTTACATTCTCTAAGACGATTAACAAGACCCATGCATTAACAAAAACTCGCAATTTAACTTGAGACGAGTGCTTAGCGGCATCAGTAAACGAACCGAAGATTCCTTGGAAAAAGACAGGCTACGAATTAGCGACTATTAGCCCTAGGCTACCACAGACGTTATCACAATTGATTAACGGATTTTTTTTTAACTTAGCCCAACGTAATGACTTCAAGTAAATATCACAGCTCCTTTACCTTAAAAGCGGTAAGAAGGAGATAAAGGAGAGGAAGGGATACTTGGATCAAATACAATATATCAAACGAGGCTGGTTCAAAAAGTACTTTTATTTCGAGACAGATATCAGCATTAAGGCAAATTATTATTATCATAGGGTTCTTACATCTGTTAAACGGATCCGAAACAAATCTGACACTGATTTGTAAGTTAGTTGTGATTTGATAGTCATCTTCTTCCAAATCCAAAATTCAATTCGAGTCAAAAATTCAATTACTAACATGCCGAGTTGTCACCGTTCAAGGGACCTGAATTCCTCATTATACACCAGAAAAGAAGCACAAACTAAAGCATCAAGTTTCTTCCAGTGAGTATTTTCCGAAAATGAAGAGAATGATCTCATCGGCCAGAAAAGTTAACAAAGAACTTTTGATGTGCAAAAGGAGTCATGATCCCTAATACGATTTCTCATGTTTAAAAATTAAAATTCACCTAATTAGTAAGGAATTATTATTGGAGTGAGTGATTGTTTTTAACATCATACTTAGAAGCAACACGAAGGTTGCAAGTGGCGGACTTCGAAACACTCTGAACTTCATCCTAGTGACGAGGACGGCACTTGAACTAGCACCTCAATCTCCAAACTCCCACACCACGCTAAGGGGAGGACTTGGGACCGCAACCACATTTTCGTGCATCAGCTAAGATACTCGGCGAGTCTTAAGTGGCATCAGAGCTCAAACCCACGACTCGACGAAAACAGAGCCGGTCCGTGATCGTAACCTCTAACCTATTGCGGCCTCTTAAGTCAGTAAGATTGATAAGCAATTATTTTTTAACTATCTTCTCTTTCGTACTTCTTTTTTATTGGTAAGCTATATTTGGCTTTAAATTATGTTTGAAAATTTACAAAAGACAGATTTATTTGAACTACTATCTTTATTATTAATTTTTTCAGTTGAAAAAAGCAACCTAAAATTAAATTTTCGTGATTAGGATAATGATTTATTAATGAAACTCAGTTTTTAGCTTTGGATTTTCTCTGTGAAATTTAATGTTTTTGCAGAACATCTCTTTTTGCAGACAGTATAGTTAGTGTTGTAAGGCGGCCATTTTCCAATTTTTCTCAGTAAATCCATTTCTATCAAGTTTTTCTTCATTTAAAGAAAGTGTCAATGTGAAAAAAGGTTTAATGGACATAACATTACTTTTATTCGGAGTTAATGGATGGAAATGAGAGAAAAGACGTCTGGCTCATATTCTCGTGACTCCAGTTCCTCATAATCCTCTGCTTGTTGATGCCTAGTTGACCAGACGATAAAGAAAAATAAAAACATGCGAGTAAGAGCAGAATAAGCATAATATATTTTTTAAGAAGTGAAAAAATGAGCTGTCACATCTAAAGTTTTGTGAAGAACAAACTTAGCCACCACAGGTAATCATTGAATTATTCGATGAAATATTAAAATTAAAACAAATGCAACAATTCGCTTACAACGAAACGCTAATTTGATCAATTCCATTGATTGAATGATTGATTGATGAAAAATTGCTTAAGTGTCCTGAAATTTGTATAACTACTAGAAATTTTTAAACACTGAAATATTTTGAAAAAAAATTAAATTTTTAAATAACAGTCAATTGAAAAGTCCCCGGCCTACCATAGTAAAACACATTTTTTTGGCAAAATTAGTTTTTTTTATTCAACATAATTCCCTTCAAGGGGGATACACTGATTATAGCGACCCTCCAACTTTTCGATACCATTTTTGTAGTACGATTAGTCCTTTGCTTCAAAATAGGCATCAGTTTCGGTGATCACCTCTTCATTCAACGAAAATTTCTTCCCAGCGAGCATTCTTTTGAGATCTGAGAACAGGAAATAGTCGCTGGGGGACAGATCTGGAGAATACGGTGGATGAGGAAGCAATTCAAAGCCCAATTCATGGATTTTTGCAATCGTTTTCACTGACTTGTGACATGGTACATTGTCTTGGTGAAGCAGCACTTTCTTTTTCTTCAAATGCTGCCGTTTTTCGGCGATTTCGTCCTTCAAACGGTCCAATAACACTAGGTAATAGTCGCTGTTGATGGTCCATCCTTTTTCGAGGTAGTCAATGAAAATTATTCCATGCGCATCCCAAAATACAAATACGCCATAACCTTGCCAGCCGACTGTTGCGTTTTCCCACGCTTTGGAGCGGGTTCATCGTGTGCAGTCCACTCGGATGACTGTCGATTGGACTTCGTAGTGAAATGATGGAGCCATGTTTCATCCATTGTCATATATCAAAAACTCGGGTTTATTACGTTTGATCATCTTCAAACACTGCTCCGAATCATCAACTCGTCGTTGTTTTTGGTCAAAAGTGAGCTTGCACGGCACCCACTTTGCACAGAGCTTTCTCATACCCAAATATTCGTGAATGATATGTTGATATCTTTAGAGTGTCTGCTATTTCATTCAATTTTAATTTACTGTCATTCAAAATCATTTTGTGGATTTTTTTAATGTTTTCGTCGGTGACAACCTCTTTTGGGCATCCACTACGTTCACCGCCTTCGGTGCTCATTTCACCACGTCTAAACTTAGCATACTAATCCTTGATGGTTGATTTTCCTTGGGCAGTGTCCGGAAACTCGGCATCAAGCCAAGTTTTTGCTTCAACTGTATTTTTTCCCTTCAAAAAGCAATATATTATCAACGCGCGAAATTCCTTTCTATCCATTTTTTTCACAACAACAAAAGTTGCTTCACTCAAAATGCTATAATTCACAAACTAATGATTCGACAGCTGTCGAATTTATATACGCATCTTTTGAGGGTTAGGGCTAACTAAAACACATATGGATTTAATTCAAGTAGCGCGATGTATGTGTCAGGCCGGAGACTTTTCAATTGACCTGTTACAGTGTACTTTATTTACTTCAAATATTTTTACACATTTTACATATTTTATTTGAGATTAATAATTTTTGAATTAAATTTTAAAATATAATTATTCTTCGTTTTTCATGTGACGAGATTTCGGAAATCGCACATATAATTTTAAAACTATAATGGATTTGAAATAAGAACTTTTATCATAATAGCTAACAATATCAAGTGTAAAATGTTATCAAATGCACTTGTTTGATTTTTTTCCGTCTTTGAAATTATTTTTTTCTTCGTTAACAAGCAAACAAAAATGTAGTACTAAAATTGTCGCTTTCTGATTATAAATTCTATAGATTATTTCTTATACTTTTATAGCTTTAAATTTACTTAGTAATAGCCAACTTAATTTCAGATATAGTTATCTGTCTCCTGATATAAAATATTTGGAAAAAACGAAGAAAATAATAAAAAAGTAAACTCTTGTAAACTACAGATCTCTTATCCAAAACAAATCGTACTTTTTTGCAGTGACTGTTATCAAGAATTCCAAGAAACCTTTCCCAAGCAGCTGTTATTTGTAGCAAAAAATTCAGTAACCCCGATGTGAAATTCTTTTAAGGAAAAAATACGGTGAAACTAATACTAAAAAAAAGATTTCGATTTTTACTCGGTATATTACTGAAATAGGAAAAGAAATTCATTTTTTTAAAATGTATTTCAGTAGATTTTACATTATATGAATGAAGCTGATCGGGAGGATTTGTACAAAATAAAGAGTATTTAAAGAGTATTCCTTGTATTTAATTAATTTAATTTTTAACTTGATTGAATCAACACGAAAACGAATATTTTAGCTCTATATCAAAAATTGGAAACTTATTTCGCTTGGATAATTGGATAATATAAACCCATAATTTGTTTCAATAGAAATTAGAAATCACAGAAAATTTGTTGCAAGGAAACATGTCTTAAATGAGGTGGAAACTGTTTCGCCACGAACTGTATACTCTAAGATTTCTTTCATCATAGACCGGAAAAGTTACGACGAAAAATTTTTGAGGCGCGAAAGACGTCATGATCACGAATAAGAGTCACTGAGACTTAGACAGTTGTCAAGTTAGTCATAATTATTACTCGAAACAAACCATTTTTGATACTACAAGCATCATCCTTCAGGTTTTCTAAGGACTTATTGAACGACCCTCGTATTTGATATGCATTGAGGTGCTTGCAATAGCACCCTCTAGATGCTAATGTTTCGGTACACCAGCCTTTGCTACTTGTACGTTTCGGAAAGTCTCACTGTGATGTGACAAATCTAATTTCTTTGGACTGTGTGGCATTAAAAATACATAGAGTACGTTGATCTGAAAGTGAATCCAACTCGTTTATTATACAATCATACTTCGCAACTAAGTTGTGTAATTTTGTTCATGTAATATCTATTATTTGTAGATCAAAAAATCCATACGGGTATATTTGAAAAGTGGCTTGATTGATTTATACTTTATTAACATCGCACTTAAATGTAACACAATGGCTGCGGGAGATAGCCTCACAATTTTGAGCCTTGATCAAGTAACGAAGATGAAATCTGAACTGATATTCCGCTCTCGAAACTTACACACCATCTCAACGTACTGAGAAGTGATTCATTATATGCTATGTAGAAAGTCAATTTCTCTTAAATTGACTTTATGAAGAATTATTATATGCATTGGGGATTAAGTAGTGCTGAGAAATAGTTTTTGGAATCGTGTTGTAAAAAAACCATTTACTTAATGATATTTTATGCAAATAAAAGTAAAAAACCGATTATATTTATTGGCTAGCATCCAATCTTTTTCACAGAGTAGAATGAAGACTTACACGGAACTTGATATTAATATGTAATACGGCATAGAACTGAATATTTTATAGTTAAATTTAAGTATAGATATTTTATAAAAAAAAACATTTTAAATTTTAATTCACGTGAAGCAATTTAAAAATATATAATAATTATAGAGTAAACTTTTAATAGATCAAAATATAAAGAATGTAGGGATTGAAAATGTGTATCATATAAATGTAACAGACCATTCAACATATTTGTATCGAATTTGTTCAAGATCAACCTAAAAGTTGAGCATTTTGTTTTTCGTGTGTCCTTAAAATGTTTTCATAGGTCATGTCTCTTTTGTTCTTCCCATTTAATTTTTTTTTACAAATTGAAGGATAATTCTTTCTAGTACAATTATATAATAATAAAACATTACCAAATAAATTATTTTAAAACAAATCAAGATTTGTACCATTTAGTAATCAGAGAAACATGTTTCCTGAGGAGAACATATCAAATATTAATCACTACCACATAGGGGACAAATGTGATTATATAAGAATGATGGACAATTGTTTTTTAAATGTGTAGACGGATGCGGAAATTTAAGCTAAAAGGGAAAATTTTAACTACCTCAAATATATTTTTCAAATGTCATGACAAAATGTACATTTTGTATTCTCTACATCCCTCTCTTCCTCCTTACTGAAGAAGTATTTTGTAACGATTGAACAATTATAACAAGTGTAAAAAGAAAGAGGAGAAAAGAATAATACTATTTTAGCTTTTCCTGTTGGTTCTACAAATTCTGAAGTAACTGCAAGTTTTATATCTTGATTTTCTTCCTAATGCATGCAGTTTTGAGTTACATAGGCGTGCCTTTTCATAAATTCTTTTTTTATTATTATTATTCTCGAAAAATTAAAATTAAGTAAGATAGAATATTTGAACTACCTTTAGAAATGTGAATTGCATCGGATCTTGTAATGAAGTCAACAATGAACTCGACACTGTAGTGTTAAATCACCAAAAATTGGCATTAGCAAAAATTGGCTTGTATTCGAGAGGCTCCAGCGGGTGTTTTTTTTTTTTTTTTTCTTTTTTCCAGAAGAGAGAGAGTCAAATGGAAGGCGAGAGTGGACGTGCAGACAAGCGTTGCGGTAAATGTGAAGATCACGTAAATTTGTGTCGCTATCCGTATATGTAATTTATGTTTCTCATGATGTGGTGTTTTGTGCAAAAAATGTAAATGCAAGTTCTCTTAGTAAGAATGACATCACAATCTGAATTCTAGTTATTAAGAAGATATATATCACCGATCGATAATTTTATAGCGGTTAATCATTAATTTTCTTGTTTTTCTAATGGTAACAGAGAAATATTAAGAAATTGAATAATCATATAAAATAAATAATCCAAAAATTAGGAAATACGTTTTATAACTCATGCTATAAGACACATATATGTTCTGTTTGGTTTCCTTATAAATATTAATGATTTAGAGCATTTAAGTATATTTAACAATTTCACATAAGAAATTAGATTTTAATATTCGAAGTAAGTTTAGACGAAAAATAAACTTTTATTTTGCATTTTGCACTAAGAAATATAAGGTACCAAATTTCTCTAGAATCTCGTCGTTTTGAGTATGGTAGCAGCAGGAAGAAACAAAAATAGTTTTATGCTGATTTTTATATAAAAACTGTGATTTTTTATTGTTCAAAATCAAACTATCAAAAAAAAGCAATGGTCAAAATGTCGAACATTAAAATAACTCACATTTTATATCATATTTTTGAAAATTGATATTTAATTGATTTTTTTCATATATAAGGATAGGTTTAAGTCTTCCAATTACTCTGTTATAGTATCCAACACAAATGTATGGCTTGAATCAATTATTAGTTTTTTCAGTGATTTAGATTTAGAATCTTCGGAAAAAAACAACAGAAGGAGCTAATTTCATTTTTAAAAATTAGTTAAAAAAAGACTGCTGATAATTTTGCAGAAATTTCCTCAAGAATCTTGGATACTCTTTATGTAACCACATTTAGAAAATTTTCTTTTTCTTTTAAATATTTTCGTCCAAAAAGTTTTACTGTATATAAAAAAAAATTCTTTTATTGATGAATTAATGGGGGGAAATCTAATTCTCCTTCTAAATTAACACAAAATTTTTATGAAGCGTAATATGTAAAAAAAAATGATGCACATATAACAGACATTTTAAAGAAGTGGTACTTTTCTCGATAAGCGAATTCAAAAATTTCAATTGATTTAAGTACACACGAACTGATAAAAACTAAGTTGACAGATATGACTGCGCTAAATTAAAATAAAGTTCTTTCATTTGTCTAAAAATTTAAATATATTTGATGTATCAGCTCAGCTAAAATTAGGGAATGTTTATTGTTTCATAAGTAAATTTACTAACTCAAATTTGCCGAATCGAAATTGATTTGAGAGAAATTGGTTTGAGAATCCTAACATAGTTTGAGAGAAATTTCTGTTTTACCTTGTACGTTAATGAATGTATCAACATTATTATTTATTATTGATAGATATTTTTTAAGTCTCTTAAAATTGTGGTATAGTTGCTAGTAATAATTTTAATGTTATTTCTTTTCATAAAATCATAGCAATGCTACTTAGCCTTTTAGAAAATGCATATAGAAAATAAATTATGGAGTGTTATTATCAGAGAACAAAAATCCCCCCCCCTCTTCTTCCTCAAATGATTTACTAGAAATTCCCTTCCAAGCACACGATTTTATCGAGATTTTAAGTTTATATATATGTAGACGGCGTCGAATTTTTGTAGAATAATCTTGATAAGGAAAGATTCATGGGCTAAAAATAAATCCATTTTTAGAAAATGCCAGCTTCCATTCTTTGGTAGGCGTTATCTTAATACCCTGAACCCTTTTTGCTGACTTGTCAACTAGTTTTCGAACGGAAGAAGTGTAAATGGAAGGGCTGTACTTTTCTTAAATCCAAGAACTCCAGCAGGCAGCACTTTAAACGATGGCGCGATAGAATTTTGAAATCTAATCTGCTTTATTTCCGATTTTCGATGGAAATAAAGTCTTTTTCGTTCTGTGCGTACAATGTCGCACTCGAGAGTGCTCTGATGTGAGATGTACTCTACAAAGCTTTCGCCTTCCTTTATTCCATTATATGGATGCAACATTTGATTTAATATAAAAAAACATTAGGTCTAAAACAACTTTGATCATTTTTTGTGACCAAAAATGAGCATATTTTTCTACGAAAGAAAACAGACTGAAGTGATGGCTTTCGTCTGTGCATTTTAAATGTTTTATTGAGAATAAGAGTATTTGAAAATTTGTGTTTGAAGAGGTAATTCTTTGTCATTATCTAAAGTTTTTGAAATAAGCACAAACATTTGATAAAAGATCCTTTTAAAAATCACAGAATTAATTTCACTAGAAAGAATGGATTTGATATTGGGATAAATTCTGAGCTTCTTAAAAATTGTATTTCAGTATCAATATGCATTCTGAAACTATTGTTTAAATATTTTTATTGAATTAAATAAAATAAGTGTGCAACCCTATGCAATATTTCTGTATAATAATTCTGCAAAAAATCAACTAGGAGATATGAAATGCATACTACGTATGTATAATATAATTATTTAAAGATGAGGGAAAATATAGCTTGTCAAAAAGAATGGTATGCATGCAGTACGGAATGAAGTAGAAAAAGGCTTTAACAGAATGCAGTTGATACAATATATTGTCAGGTCTGTAAAGAGAAAAAAATAAAATGAAAGTGTCTTGATAAGGAATATGACCTCTTCTAACTGAAATGGTTGCGTGACACCGTTTTTTACACTCAACATTTGATTATCTGATAGTCTTGGGAGTAATAAAACCCATTCTTCCAAAACCATTTGTTTCAGTTGTGTGGTGTTCTTCGAAGGGTAAAATGGTGTCGTAAGTCTCCTTCCTGAAGTTTCCCACACATGTTCAATGGAATTCAAATCAAAAAAGTACGCTGGATAATCCAATCTGTTGACATTTGACTTTCCAGCAGCTCATCTATAACACGAAGACAATTTTCCCTGCATTGCCATCCATAAGAAATAAAGTAGAGACCAGTATCACCCCGGTCAAGACTCATGTGAAGGAGAATAATTTCTCTAGTAACTGAGCCTCTGTTGAAAATGGAGAGCTCCGTCCATCCTTTTATAAATGCTTTCCTGTGCTATGATCTCCCTTACGAACTCTTCCCTTGATGGTACCAGGAGAAAAGCATGACTCTTTATATCAACTGGACCCAAAAATCGTTCCTCAGACTGAAATGACTCTCATCGGAAAAGAGAACATGACTCAATTGATGAGGTATCCAATCTTTGTGTTCTCTACATCGCTGTAAGCCAATGCCACCGATGGGCTGCTTTCAGTAGTATACAGCTTTCAAGATAGCAGGCGAATAGGTCAACCATCAGCAGTCGTCTGACTACAGTAAACTGGGACATCCTACAGTAAACTAGTTTCCGTGAGCAACTGCTGAGCAATGTTGTTCGTTATCAAGTTCTTATTTCTTTTTTCGCCTTAAGGGTGATATATCAATCATCAGTCATCGTTGTTTTCATTGGTGGACATCCACTAACCTTTCTTATAGCCGTATTTGTCCTTTGGAGTGAAATAACACTTGTATCAATTCCAAACTCTTGTGCGATAATTGTCAACCTGCGCCCTACCTTAATCTTGTCGATTGCTCTAATTTTTAGATACATTATTGCACGTACAATTGCGTTGTCATTTGCATAAGAATGTGTGTGTCTGGAAAGGCGCCTTTCTTAATTTTTAAAATTCTTACTATTAGCTCACACTCTCACTATATATACCTTGTTCAAATTTTTAATCGTTAATAAAAAAAACTTTCTATTCATCCACTCAAGTTCAAATACTTTTTTTTAAACTTGTAGTTGATGACAATTGATGTTAATATAGTTTTTTCAAATATTGATTCATTTAATTAAATTTAATTGGTAAAAATGTAGTTTGGCCCAACCACTTGGCGCAATTTCAAAAATTGCCAAACATGGCGTAGCCACATTTGGCAAAATACCACCAAATAATTTAATAAAAAGTAACTGAAATAAAAAAAAATTATATTACTTGCTTAAAGTTACCTTGCACTGCAAAAGATGACTCACTCCGCTCATTTTGTGAGCTCTAACATCCCCTTTGACGTCTCGGTGCTGATATTTGCATATGCATCACGCATCAACTGAGTTGGTCTTTCACTGTATTGGTCGTAAAGAGTCATTTCAATAACTTCATGGTTGTTTGAAGGACAATGAATAACTTTCTTATATAAGTTGTGGGAACTAGTGTACTTATAAATAGACTTAAAATTATATCAAATGATGTTTGTGATTATTATATTTCTAGAAAAATCTTGAACCCTTTCCAATATTTTACTTCAGTATTAATAATTAATAGCATAATTAATAAGACATTAAACTAATAAGTAAAAATGCATTAGACTGAAGTATTTAACCTAGAATTTCTGAGAAAATGAACATGTCGAGAATAAATATATTCCAATGATAAAAGAACATGAGCATCTGCTGAGAAATTAAGACCTTATATACAGCATATTTAGTATAATATGATCCCATAATATCTCCCATTCGAGGTAACGCTAATTAATCAAAATAAATTACAACCAAAATATTAATAGAGATTTTAATATTTTTTCGTTGCTATTTTTTTCTATATCTTAAGATACATTGTATCATGTTCAATATATAAATTGATTTATGTGTCCCATGTAAAGTTATTTCTTATAGTTTTCATTACAGTTCAGCTGCAAAGCAAACATTATAGAATGTATTAATTTAGTATAAATATATTTCAACTTTTGAAACATAACCTTTCAAATGTCTTACAAAAAAAGAAAGTTTTTCTGACTTTTACTTTGCAAAATCATTCTTAGTTTTGAAACGGAAGCTCATCAAAAATAGGCTAAGGATATATTTAGATCATAATAAATGTAGAAATTGATATAATTGTAATGGTATTGAAAACTATTCCAATATGTCCGTATATTTATCTTACGTAAGATGATATTTCACATTAGGCGCATGTTGCTAAGATATATTCGGTAACATTATTTTTACTAAAAGCGTTGCATTTTCTATGGAAAGGCTATATTATTCAGTTCTGAGATTTCATTGGTATGTTTTTAGTAAAAAATCTTTTTAAGCAGAATTTTCTCTATTTTTTCAAAATTCATTTTTTAATCTTTAAACCTTTTCATTATATTTCCTGAAATATCCAGAAATCTGTTTTTCTCGTGAATTGAGAGCCATGAAAAATCAATCCTTTAGTTTATATTATACTCAATCCAAGCCACAATAAAAAAAATTCAGAAAGTAGTCTTTGAATATTAAGCAAAAGTAATCCTTCAGGGGGAAAATCTCACCTTTTCATCGTATCAACATATACTCAGTTAAAAATACAAAATCATTTTCTAAATGATTGCGTTTTCCAACACAATTCCCTTTTTTGAAAATAATTGCTTGTAATATTTTTCTTAAAATTTAAAACAATCCTGTAGTTGCCCTGTTTAATATGAACTCCAAAAATGCGGTAAAATATTTCCACATCCCTTATTGTTAAGTTTCGTAATAATTCAATCAACTATTCTTGAAGAATTTTTCCTGAAATTTAAGATTAATTAATCAAGTTACAGAATTAAGAAATGCAAAATATTTGAGAAAAGAATCTTATTCAATAAAAAAAGGACACCGATCAAAATTCATAAGAAGCTATATAAATTTTTTAGGACTTTCCACTGAACATAATTATCAGCATTCTCTTCACCAGATTGCAGTCTGAATCCAACTACTAGTATGTTATATAATAATCAATCGATCGAGATCTATGGGGCAAAGATTATGATATCCGATACAGGGAGGAGACGAGCACATGCATACGCACCTAGCCAAGTTGAAAGTTTGGGACAATGGTAGTGGTCTGTAAATTACACTGGTTATCATAAATTAAGGAAAAATCACAAAAATAGCGATAACTCTTTCAAAAGTAAGCCAAACCGTGCAAAATTTGCATATGTTGTCCACTAAGAGTAGCTGAGTAAAATTGCAATATGCAAATTAGTGACGCTGCACTCGGCTTACGTCATCTGCCTGGAGCATAAAAGTCCAAGTTTGAGAGAAAGCACACAAATTTTACTGTGATTGCGACATTGAAAATCTGAGATAGCCAATTCGTAATAATGACCTCTAGGCATCATTTGCCTGAAGAACTACGATGGAGAGCCATCGGGAGACTAGAGGCAGGGCAGAGTCAATCAGAAGTGGCCAGATGGCTAAATGTGAGTCCATCTGTGGTTCATAGACTTTGGAGGCAATTTCAAACCTCAGATTCGGCATCTAGGAGGTTCAGTCAAGGACGGCCAACTGTTACGACCAGTGCCGATGACCGATATTTGACATTAAGTGCACGCAGGAATAGAACCGCTACTCCGACACATCTTAGATCCTCTCTTGCTGCAGCCACCGGAAGGTTGGTGTCAACGTCAACTGTGCGCAGAAGGCTCCACGAAGGTGGTCTGTATGCGAGACGACCAGCCATTTGCGTGCCGCTCACATCACGCCATAGGAGAGACCGTTTGCAGTGGGCCCGACAACATGTCCACTGGACGTCAGATCAATGGAGGCCTGTTCTCTTTACGGATGAGTCCAGGTTTAGTCTAGAAAGTGACAGTAGACGTTATTTGATATGGAGAGAACCTGGGACCCGTTATCATCCATCAAACATCCGTGAAAGAGATGCATACGGAAGAGGCAGTGTCTGTGTTTGGGGAGGCATATCCTTAGGAGGGCGCACAGACCTCCATGTCTTTCCAAGGGGAACCGTGAATGCTCAGGTTTATCGAGACAACATCCTTGATGCTTATGTGCGCCCATATGCCGGGGCGATTGGTGATTGCTTCCTGTTACAGGACGATAATGCAAGACCACACAGAGCTCGCATTGTTGATGATTATCTTCAACAGGAAACAATTACGCGCATGGAGTGGCCAGCTCGATCCCCGGACTTGAATCCTATCGAGCACGTTTGGGATGCTCTAGGGAGGCGTGTATCTGCCATCAATCCGCCCCCTCAGACCCTTGCCGCGCTTGCATCTGCTTTACAAAAGCAATGGCTCTCACTTCCTATTGAACTGATAGACCGCATAATTGAAAGCATCACACATCGCTGTTTGTGCTGTATTGCTTCTAGAGGCAATCATATTCCATATTAAAGGTACTTTTTCTATTGCAAACCGATACTTCCAATTTGTTTATTTTATACATGTGCTAATTTCTATACTACTATTAATGTCTGATAATTTCTTTTTATGTTGTTTAATACCTTACTATGTGTTGTATATTGTGGGTAAGTTTCATAAAATTCCATGTGTAATTTCTTGAGTTATCGCGATTTTTGTGAATTTTCCTTAATTTATGATAACCAGTGTATTTTAACACGTCTGCAAATAATTTATGTATACTAATATTGTAAATGTCTTTCTTTCTATTTCAATAAAATTACTTAGTATTAATTTGTTTCTTACTTTGAATTAAAAACCACCCAGGCAATAGAACACCAGCCACTTAACCACATCTATAGTAAACTCTCCAATATATAACTACAAGATATAAATTAAACGATTACCAAGATAAGTATCATAGATTTAGATAGTGAATAAAAACTGATTAGTTAAAATAGGAATATTGTTTCCAATTTGTGCTCATTTGAAAAGAAATATTGATAATAAAGTCTTCATTTATATGTATATCTTCCAATAAGCTCAAACAAAGTCTTCTTACACGGACCCTGTTATATGTAATACATTCTCAGGGATACAATTCTGATGTGAAGTTTTGAAATGTAAGAGTAAGAACTGAAATTAAGAAACAATAAAACACTTCCATTCGATTATTTTATTATAACTATCATAACAGAAATATCTACATTTTATCAAATTGATAATATAATTCTAATTTATTCTTCCAATTAGCATAAAAATAAATGAACTAAGAAGATACTACCTAATTTTTACGTTTTTTAGATACTAATTTGGTTACACTTATAAAATCCCATTTATATTTGCAAAAACATTTTTTTAAAGTAATTTGGAAAACGTCATTATTTAACATAAGCAATAGTGCGTTAAAAGTCATTGACTTTTATTTTTATAAAAGTGTTGATACGTTTTGGCTACAAAAATATTTTCAAGGGAAGAAGGGATCAAATGTATATTTTTATAATAATTATTAATATCTAAAATTCCATTAGTAATATGCGGTGGGTTTTTTTTCGAATGTGATACTTTTTCATATTGATCATAACTTCTAAATGCTGTTATTTTCTCCATGCACTATAAGAAAAGAAGCTTTTGTATTGAATGAAAACAAGCCACAGAGAAGGCTGGAGAGAGAGAGACTAGACAGAGACTCAAAACATATTAGCATTTTTTCCCTTCCGTTTATATAGTATCAACTTTGTTAACAATTTCTTAAAAAAAAATCCTGCCTATAATCTATCTCGCTCTAGGGTACGTAATGGTTGCTTGTATACTAGAATAAATCAGTTAAGAATTTTAGCGTTATACGTTTTAATGTAATTAAATTTTAAGTACTGAAAGCAAAGGACAATTATTCTTTTGTCTACACAAAATTATTACTCTTTTGTGTTTACTATTATTTATTTTTGTCTGATGACTTTGTTTAATCCCTTTTTATTATGATTGACATATATTTGTTTTCTATCCTTAGATTATCATATAGATTATATTAAGATAGTTTATAGCAGACTAGATTTAGTTGACTAAGTTATTAGCTCGTGATTTATTTTATATACACTTATATTTGTTTTTCTTTATTAGTTCTCCTTATTCCAATATGAACTGTCATGGTAGAAAATTAGTGATCTCGTAGCAAACCTTGTCTTCGTTGAGTCGAGAGTTGTAGTTCTGGGGTGGTTGTTTTGCCAGTGGACTGGCTTTTGAATCTCTAAGCCTTTGTTGGTGAGTTCAATCTTCTTCACTACGGAAAAATGTGTTGAAAGCGCAAAATAATTATTCCAGTTGAATTAGACGTATAGAGGCTTTATTTTCATTATTATAAGAGTATTGTAAAATCTGCACTTAAAATTGCATTTTTTTTCTGAAACAACAGCCAAATTAATTTTTAAGTAATGAAATTTTTAAATTAATTATTAAATTATCGTTTCACCCCAACATTAATTATTTTTGGATCTCTAGGACTTATGACTTAGGATTTACGACTGACTACAAGATGTATCCTTCCTGAGAACTGAGAGTTTTACTGTCTTTTTTGTTGAATGAAGGGGATGCAAATCCAGGATGGCATAGCGATTGTTCCTCAATTTTAAACCCGCCACTTTCTAATAAAAAAAAAATTTCCCGTGTATCTTTCACTTATCGTGGCCACGGTATCCTAGTGGTTATGGTCGTGGGCTTGCGGTATCCGAGTGGTTTTCGTCCAGTCTTGGGATCGAATCTTGAAGCCACTTAAGACCTGCCATGTAGTCGGGGCTGATGCACGTTAAATCTATCTAAGCTCAGAGTCCATTAGTAGATGCGGTGTAGAATTTGGGAGATGGAGGTGCCATCTCGGGTATCGTCCACTTGACCAAGGTTCAAAATTACGAGGTCCGTCACCAATAGTCTTTGGGTTGCTTCTAGTACAACGTTAATAAAACCAATCAATTTTTCACTTAACGCCAAGAGTTTGCAGGTAGATATTTAACAATAATTCATGCGACATAAACTTGGTTATAAGTAACAGCTCTTTGTCGTCGCATGGACAAATGTGGTCCTTGAGTCCGTACCAACTAAAGATTTTTCCTTTTCTCTGTCCTATTTTTCCTCTAGTTTTTTTTTTTTTTTTGCCGTAATAACAACAAAGACTACTCTTTTTGATAAGGATATACTTTCTACCCGCACAAATTCACAATAGAGTTCCTCTCAGTTACAATTTTAAGCTAAATAGGATAATATTTTTATTTAAGTTTCAATTGTAAAACATAATCAGATTATTATATTTAACGCTAGTATTATATTGAGCTAAGAATCGTTCAACAAAATAAATATATTTTTGTTATTATCGTTTCTGAAAATTTGGATTTATTCTCTTCCCAGCTGAAGGAGTATCATGGCCCAAAATATGGTTAATAAGCAGGGAGAGAATATCCAGTTCAAAAATACTGATAGGTAAAGATGGCGTTGGTGACAGATTTGGTTTCAAATATAGTCTCAAAATCTCACCAACGTCAAATTTACCAACGAAAGTAAATGCTCTGAGACAATTCCAGAAATATGTAGAATAATTGAGGGTATATGTATGTGAGTGAATGTGCTTTTCTGTAGATATATGTACCTTATGCGATACTGTGATTATGCATGTGTCATTTGTTGTATTCGATGATTATGTAAACTTTGAATGGATATTATCGTGAATTTATACATGTGTGTGTTAATCATTTCCTGTCAAAAATATATTATAGTCACTAGAGAGTCTTGGAATAAAATGTCTACTTATTCTGAAAAATCCTGCTTAGTATTTCTTTGGATCTTTCCAACATTCGAATGCTATGCAATCACGTAGCAGTAAATAATACGTTTCAGTTTTGTGACTTTTTGGTTCACAATTATAGTATTTTATATTTTATGTTCTCTTTTTTTTTTTCATTTACATCGTATCATAAGATTCTGTGATCGGTAATTAATATTACATTTTTTGCTCACGCACGAACAAAAAAATAAAATAAAGTTATAATTTTAAAAATTCAACAAACCGTGACGCATAGACGCTTCGAAATGCAAAATTTCGTTGCAAGTCTTACCAATATAATACTGTACATATATGATTAAAAATATTGCATAAAAATTATGCCAGGCGTAATTCTTTTATTTATTTGTACTTATAAATATATAATAGTGATGTAAGCAGAATTTTATTGTCTAGACGTAAGCCGCTAAATCACAGACGGAATTAATGTTTTAAGAAGCAGTTCAATAATTTCCAAGAGATCAGATCCCTTGTTTTCTATTAATATGCAACTGTATTAAGAAATATCCAATCTATATTCATAAAGAAACTGGTACTCAGATAAAAATAAAACTTTATATTAAATTACTTCAAAGTAGTCTCCTTGTACTGCCACACACTTACTCAATGTTTGTCCAGAAGTGGCTCTGGGGCGTCTCTTTTGAGATGATTTGTAGTTGGACAGTCTCATTGTTCCTGGGGTGTGAGACTCGGTTCCTTTCTTCTTGATTCTTTAGTTTTTTGATTTCTTCCTATCTCATTTCCGCTTTGGAATCACCAAACTTTACACAAAATGTAATGCAGATGCGATACTTAATTTTTTCTGTCATTTGGTGAAAAACTAAAAACCGACTGTACTCCTTGCTCAGTAGTAAATAAGAGCTTCTGAAGGCAAGAAAAATTCACATATGCATATTTTGTCACCTACATACGTGCACTAAGCCACACTTTCCTATTTTCATTTGTTTACGTATGAAAAGTTATGGTATGGAACTTTGGGAACACAATATTATAAGCAAAATTTGTATTTCGAATATTTAATTTGTCATGTGTATTGCGTTTCTTCAGGCAAGTTACGATAATTTAGCAAAAAAGAATGGAGATATTTATCAAATATTTATGTGAATATTCAATGAAATGATAAGACTACATTATATGGAAAAGAGAGAGAAAAAAATTATAGCCTTCTTCGTAGAGCCTAAATGTCTTTTTTTATTTGATATTGAGCCCCTTTGTTCTTTCGTATTCTTTGAGAACGAGTCTATGTTTGGCTGTATTTTATTTTCATTAATATCTCACATGAAATATAGCATAAGGAAACAGTCAAATAAAGTAGTAAACAAGAAAGCGTTTCCGAATAATACTATGAGGTGGCAGGAATCCATACTCATAACTCAACACTCACAATAGTTTCAACGAGTACCCATTTTCCCACTACGAGCATTCTTGCATTAGGAGGTGTATTGATTATACATTAACGCATATCATTTTGATTTTATCTTCTATTTACATCTGACTTTGCAGTATTATTACCCAATACCGTGCATTAGTGGACCTAATTATCTCAGATTTGATCCGCAGCTTGTGGTAGACCGTTTCCTGCTATTAATTAATTTTTCGTGACCTTACTGCAGTATATTGGAGAAATAAAGAGACGCTGTAAATGCCTTAAATATTTATTCTGTCTAAATTCTAATCAATTAAAGAGTTTAATTTTATTTATAAAAATACTTATAATATCCATAGCTTATTATAAATAATATAATTCAGAATTTTCTTAAGTGTATGTCTGCATTTAACTTCATAAAATACTGAACAATTTCCAATATCTACAGTCGGTTCAACAGTCATAGTAGCGAGCTTCATGGCGAGCAATGTTCAAGTATAGCTTCGAGTTTGATTTCTGGTTTAGTCAATATCATAAGAGCTAAGTCTATTTCATATTAAGTATGATATTTTCGACCAGTAGGTACCCAACTACTCTTTTTATTTGCCCATGAATTTTTCCGTCTTTTGTAAAGTGCCAATGGTGTACGCCCTAAAGATCTTTCTCTGTATTCGATCTTTCTCCCTGACATCCTAAATTACTTACCTTTTCTTTCGATTTTAGGGTTTATTTTTTTATCACAGCTGTATGTTTTCAATTCGATGCAGCTGTATGTTTTCAATTCGATGCAGCTGTATGTTATGCAAATTAATAATTATTTGGAGTAGCTTTGTAAACATTTTGTAGTAAACATTTTTAGTATCTTGTTAAAAATGTTGTTTAGCAGTAGAAAGGGACTGAGTGTTCAATTTTGCTTGTGATATTTTATTATTAAATTATTTATTCTTACCAGAAGCGTATTTCTATAGCAAATTTAATATGACAATTTGTTAAGCACTTCGTGAACAATCATATGCATAGGCAGGTCGCGACCTCATATGAAGAAATATACGCTAGAATTATTCACGATGAAGACAAAATTAGCTTTATCAGTCATTTCAATACTAAATTATAAGACTTTTAAGCCATAATTTGAAAAATTCACCACCTGATGTATTCCATCAGCCCCAAGGATTCATTGTGCCAAATTTCGGCTTCTGAGTTATTTCATTTCTTCATCACTCCTCCGACACACATATAAACTCTACCTTTTATTAGTATAGATTAATATTTATACATTTATAAAACATAATAAATAATTTTGTTGCCGTTACAAAGATTGGCTGCTTTCATAATTTTGATCCTCAGTAAATTAAATAGAACTATACTGGAGCATATTCATTACATATTTCATTTTCCTTCTTCACCACTTGAAGTGTTGGCGGAATATTTCGGTCTCCTATACGAAACATGTTCAAAAGATGTCTGGCCTTAATTTATAAGAAATACTCGCATTCAGTTCAAAAACTAAAATACGACATTGCTCCTTACTCTTCCTCATTCATCTTTGGTCTTCCGGTGATTGACAGCTACACATGCAGAGAAAGTTCTCGCATGAGGATTAGAGCACTACGTTTGAGCATTATGTCAAGTCTCTCTAGACTCATTTGTTTACCCAAGAAAAATTATAATATAATATTTTTGGACTCATTTCCCCTTTTTTTTATATGATCCTCCGCATCCCTTGAGGAATAAGAATACAAATCAAGATAGTATAGCAATAATATATCACAGCAATAAGTATCAAATGGTTGAGATCTTAGCTACTAGACTATCATGGCTGTAATGCTCAGAGAAACTTTAACACTTTTAAAGTTTCCTTTAAAAAGACAATTATTAAATTCTCTGAAATTAACTCTTTTAATTTAATATAGTTAGAATCAAATTTGACTCATAGAGTCGCGAATGATTATTTTATGATTCTGCAAAACAGGAAGGTAAATTTTTTTAAAACGTTTTTAATTTATAAGAAAATTCAAAAATGCTAGATGAATGTAAATTTGATTTTCTGTAAACTTTTCATTACCAAACCCATTTTCTTATCTTTGGCAAGTGTTTCTGCAACAAGAAGTTAGATAGCTTAATAAAATAACAATATGAAATTGTTTCGAAGACTTAAAATCTATATATAGAAATTTTACATCATTTTTAAATAATAAGTTAATTAGTACACTTACTTCAGTTCAAAAGATGAACAAGCTAATACAATTTCAAAATCATCGGAAATAACTATTAGAGTTCGTGATATTGGACTATACGCGATTTTCTCTTCACTAACCTCGAGGACTTTATAATAATTAAAATTGCATAAAATTACAATTTCTACCCAACCAAAATGAACCATAATAAGGTAAGCTAGATGAAGATTGAAGTGTGGAAAAGTAAGTTAGAAATAAAGATATATAAATGAAATTGAAATGAAAGCAAAAGTGAGGATAGCGACTTGCTGACTGAGATTTATAATTTGCATTGAAGCACCTAAGTTAGTTCTTGTGGATTGAAGGTAATTCTAAAGTATTATGCTAAGAATTTACTTTTAGTGAGAGTCTACATCAAACACACAAAATTCACCTGGTCTTCATGCACAAAATATCTTGGCATGATTTCAGATAGGAAACTCATGTTCGATTAACATATCATGATATCAAAATTCTGATCCAGCTCTAGTTCAGTTTAAACCTGAACTGCTCCGAATTCAAAATTAAGTGTATAAAACAAGTTTCTAATTTATTCTCTGATTATTAGAGCCATTTTAACTTATAGTTGTCCAGTCTGGAGTTCGCTGCCAAAGCACACATAAGTAAATTAGAAAAAATACAGAAGAATATCATTAGACAAATTGTAAATGCTAGAAGTTTCATGAGAAACGCTTACACGACCAATGCAATTAATTTTACAAATATTAGAAGTATCATGCAGAAAATAGCCTTTGAATTCCTTAATAACCTCAGGTGAACATCAAGAATAATTCCCCACAAAACATTTTAGATTACAATCCATACGCAAAACATTTTAGATTACAATCCACACGCAAAAATTAAAAGACCCAAAAACAAACTCATAAATTTCTAATTTTCAACACTTCTATCTTTAAACCTTCATAGACACAAACAACACCTGAATCCACCATTCGCAATAAATCCAGCATCCAATCAGTTCTCTTGTCTCTACATCTCACACACAACTTTTCCAAACACAGATAACAATTGAGACACACTGACTTGAAAGGCAGCTACCTCATTGAAAGGCTGCTAAAGTTATGCCACGCACCCCAATATAATTGCTAACAGACAAAACTTTCTCTCTCTACTTTTTTTAAAATCTTAATTTTTCTGAGTTTAAAGTCAAAATCTCTTCCGCCTTTTTAATTTCTAATGTACTTTTTAAATTCTTAATATAAATTTCTACAAATTAACTACCACTATTATTTAATAATCTTAAAAATAAAACGTAGTTCTAAGCAAGCGAAGCCTAAATACAGCTCCAACAGTTTCAAAAGATATGGGGATTAAAAGAGTTGGAAAGCATATGCTCTATAAATAAACTAACCAGTCTGTATTTGTGTAATGTTTTTAAATGTTCTATTAAATCTCATTTCCATCATCACAAAAATCGCTTATGTAACACGAAAAAAAAATTTCATTCAGAAATAAACTTACCTTTAATTCTAAAAATAACTTAAGATACACATCAAGTATTTTTATTCTAAATATAACTTTTACTTAAAGACTGAATTCCGAAATGTGCGCTAGTGTAAAAAGAAGCTTCATAAACATTCGTTCCCCATTATTAAATTTTTTTAGTGTATATATTTTTTGAAATGTTCTTTTATATTTCTGAATGAAACGTATTCTGTTTCCTTTTATCATGTGAGACACACTTTCCCCTATTTTTCTCGAAGAAAAATATTATTTAACTATGGTTTCTTTGATAAATATTTTTAAGAACTAGATAAAAAAAAATGTTTCCTAACATAAACATTTTATAAAAATATAACCTAAATATAACTCTTCCAAGTAAAACCTGTTTTATATCATTTTATTTTTATTGCGTGGGCACGAACATGTTTTATCGATAGAGTCTTCATGTTTTATCAATTTATATTGTGAAACAAATAAATCCTAAACTATTAATTTCAGTCTTTAAATGCATTTTTGACATTATTCTGCAAAAGTCAAGATCTTTATTTCCCTTTCACAAAAAAAAATAAATAAATAATAAAAACATCATGGTAAAACTAAATAAGTCGAAACGAATCTTTTGATAGAAATATAATTCAATAGAATTCAAAACTATTGCTTAATTAATAAATATTTTACGACTGATAATTAAATAATTGTTAGTTTACTAAGAATTAATTTAAAACGAATTCGTGAAGAGATTAAGTACTTAGAATAATTTTTTATAGATTTTCAATGACCTGAAAATTTAAAGAAAATTATAGTGTTGAGCTTTCTTCAAAAGTTAAAAATAGTAAATAATAAAATACGTGTCAAATAGTTACAATACTGCTTTGTGCCACAAATATTTAACATTTAGTTGCAAATATTGTGTGTTAAATATAACACTTATTTATGATATATTTTAAAAATTTGAATTTCTCAGTACTGATTAAAGTTTTTCTCCTTGATTCTTTAACTTTATTTTTCTTTGTTCGAAGATTCTTTTCACTTTACGTATATGAATTTATCATTTTTAAAAGTAAAAAAGGTCTTTTTTAACTTTTTGTCTATTACAAGAATATTTCGCAGATATTTAAATTACATGCTATAGACAGTGTTATCATTATTTTCTAAATTGCTATTAGAAAACATCACAAGTAAAAATTAGTTTTAATGCATATTTGTATGATTCTCAAAACAATGATAAGTTTGGTATATTTTGCTTCAGATTCATCAACATGCTTTATAGTGTATTTTAATAAAATATATTTCATTAACCGTTTTTATTAACTATTTTTTAAAGATATGTAAATTTTATGTATATTTATCTTGAAATAAAATTAATTCTTCTCTATATATTAAATCCAATGGACCTACGAGAATTACTTATTTACTACTATATTTATTAAAATTATATGTAAATATATAAATTTAGCAACACAAATACTTTTACTTTACTATTTTTTCGAAACGAATTTTAATTAATTACTTAGAATTTCTAACTGAAGGATTATGGGTTACATTAGCAGAATGTTCATGATTGCAAGCTCATGGTGGGCATTGTTGCCGTTTGACCGTGAGCTCGAGACTTGATGCAACATAAGATCTGCTGAGTATAGGGACTCATGAACATAAGTCCTCATTACTTTGCCGATATTCACAATTATGAAGTCATTCGCTGATAACCCTTGTGTTGCTTCTAATTGCGACGAATATAAACAACCAATCAATCGAATATTAATGTAGAGTTATTTTAATCTTAAATTCTTTGTTTAATTTCTATTTTTGTCTTTAAACCAATTATTTTACAATTGGCTGACGAGTATGTGATATCAGAAAAAGTAAATTATACAAGAAAATAACTCTTCAATGAAATTTCAGCTTATGAAATTAATCTTAGTTCGCTTAATATAATCGTAAGATTCCTAAATTTTGACTTGTAACTTCATTTGTTATGTGAATTTCTCTAAATAACACATATTTATTAATAGTATTTAATTAATTGCTCATAAATCTTAACTATATTTATGAGAAATACTACATTCATTATGCGTGGGTTTAAAATGAAAATAGATTCACGACTTTAATTAAAGTCATTTTTTTCTTTATTGTTTTAATTATTGTCCCCGCTTCCTAATTGACGTTTGGATATAAATTTAGATTAATGATGTTAATTATATACATAAAAATACAAAACTATCCCATGAGTATTTTTGAAATCTATTTATATCCTCGAACAGTGTATCTACATTTTCTTTACGAATGTGTTCTAATGATGTACAAAGGAAATTTAATCTTGAGGAAATAAATTGTTTCCCCTCACAAAAAGAAGCTACTGGATCACTTCAGATTAAGAAGGACTTAAGGAAATTTGGCAGCCAATAAACATGGAGAAGTTTATAACATTATTTGTACCTCTTGCAAGAAGAAAATAAGTATTGGAACAAAGAAAATAGTGGAAAACGAAAAAACCAGAGGGCATAAATTTTACAAACTTCACAAATTAGAATTAAAAAATTAATCATTAATGAAGAAATTCAATATCGAAAACTTAAAACTAAGACATAAGGTCAAAAATTAACATTAGTGTTTCAGCAGATGAAAACAGATAATTTGAAATAAATTGCAATCATATCATACAATAAAAATTTCCATCTAGGAATGAAATAAATACTTTTTTCAAGAAGAAAGAAACACCTAAGTAAATTCTTCAACGAAACATTTATCTGCAATGACACGCTCTTTAGTTTCACCCAAGAGTGAAATGTTAAATAAACAGAAGTATACAGATAGGTCAGAGAAATAATTCCTCGATATATGATACATTAGCATCCTATCCTATCCATCCAATCAATCGATATCCGATAGACTAAAAATCCTTATGATGTGAAACTAACGCCTTTGAACAAAACTAAGGTGACTTTATTACGTGGTATCGCAAGCATATTTATTTAAGGTCCACACTTCTTCGAACAGGTCACTGAGGTCGTGGTAGCTTAGTGGTCATAATTTCGGAATCACAGTCGGTTTTCTTTCGGTAACGGGTTCAATCCTTGGCCGCTTAAGCCCCGCCATGTAGCCATCTGTTGGGGTCCCGTTGGCGTGGTGTGGAAGTTAGGAGAGGGGGTGACAGTTCAGGTGTCGTCATCGTCACTTGACCAATTTTCAAAATTATGAGATCCGCCGCCAATAGCCCTCGTGTTGATTCTAGTGCGACGTTAATAAAAACTGAGCTAAACTAAAAAAATCCTATAGGTCACTTCGACAAGTTTGAAAACGTACTCTACCACAAATGTTCAGATTACAACAAAGTTGCAGAATTACGTAATTTCCTGAATTGCTGCAGCAAAATGTTGTTAATGGCATGGTATGGATGAAAGTGTCGTTCTTCCATACGTGTTCTACAAGTGCTGTAAGAGTCCTTTGGTGATAGAGTTATCCCCCTAACTTTGAGATTTCGTGACTACCGTAATTTCCTCATTTCACTCCAATAGACTTCTGGTTCTGGGGTTACCGGAAATCTAAGGGTACACATTAAATTCACGAGATTCGTCAGATATAAAAAAGGCCAGTGAACAGATTCATCCCCCGTTGTTATGTTTTTCACTGCTGTGAACAATCCCCCGCATTCAATGTGCTGCTGTCTATCAGGAGTTTACGCCACGTTGAAAATTAGTAATTAAATTAAAAAAAAAAATTTCTATTTCTATTTTTGAGCTGTCATTGGTCCATAGCAACGTTCTTCTTTGAAAATGTTTTATAACGGCAATTTTCGTCACATGTGTATCTCTCCAAAGTTAGTACAACATTGAAATTTGTTTCATAATGTAGGGTTCATCCAGTAATTCAGGTTTCCAGAGACCACAGAGAAGCACAAAACACAATTACATGTAAATGTTTATTGAATTTTTTATACAGTGCACACTTTCAGCTACTCTCAATATAAGAAACACCGAAATTGAAGTACTTGTCATAACGTGAGTTCAATATCAGTGTGTGGTGTTGACTAATTGTGTCGTCAAAGATGCATCCCTTGCTTCGGTTTCCTGGGTTGTAAGGGATTCTCACGCGTATTTCCCTTCAACTGAACTTTTGAAGTCTTAATAGGACGTTGATTTCTTGATTTGAGAACCTTGTTTGCGAATGAACCGTGACTTATGTAAAATAGAATAATATATATGGAAGTGTAGTGAATAAGTTTAATAAAATAGCATTTATCAGCTGCAAAGAACTGAATGTTGTAATAGTAAAGAGAGTAAAAAAGAGGTCTGAGAACGAATGTTTGAATCGATCTAGCTTACTAGTTTTTCAGGAAAACTCTGCACAGTCATTCAAGTTTTCAAAAAAGATTTGTTAGGTAAGTAAATCTTTGACTCAATATTGTTAGACATAAAAAACTTTATAATATTAT
Organism: Nephila pilipes; assembly: GCA_019974015.1. NCBI lineage: Eukaryota > Metazoa > Arthropoda > Arachnida > Araneae > Nephilidae > Nephila > Nephila pilipes. Next base: position 55,733 of record BMAW01070564.1, on the reverse strand, counting down.
CTTTAGGTGTGGATGCGTGAAAAATTCAGCTCCATATTCAAAATATGCAAATTGAGTTTCTAGTTTTTCTTAAAATAATAATAAAGTTTAGTTATAAAGATTTCTGTTTATTTGTCTATTGATTTGGTGATTGAACTTTAACTGAAATTTATGAAGCACATCATGATTAATAAAACAGGTGCGTCACAAAGTTAAGTGAAAAATTCAAATCTTTTCGCCTTTGACGACCAGTGCAGGAAGTCGTCACCTTAGTTATGGTAACGCTGTTGAAACGATAATGCAAATCCCATGCTCTGGGTTTTATTCTCAAGAGTAAGGTTCTTCATTTTTCACTTGTGACGTTAAGATATTTGCGATTTTCTCTTCACTAACTTTGGGGATTTTTATTGGGCTTGATTACATCAAATAACAATTTCTTCTCATCTGAGATGATTAATGATCCTGTTAATTAAATGCAGGTCAAAATAAAGTGAAGTGATTCAGCTATAATGATATACAAGTAAGGAAAATTGAGAAAAGATATACAGGACAGCAAATGTTAGTACCCTGAGTAAGTGAAACCGTTGACTAGAGAATTGTTGCGATCCTAAGGAATGGCCGTGATCTTTATCAAGGACTGTCAGTCGATTAGAGCAGAGATCTTGGTAAGGGAACTTAATTTCAATTATAATTAGGACTGTTATCTAGGACTAAGACCCTGAGAGAGCCCTTAGGTTACTAAGCATTCATAATAAATAAATTCTCTTGTTTAGTCTCGGGTATTCTTAAATTGTTTTCTTGTCTTTTAAAGTTTAATATATTAAATTGAATTGTGGCTCAAAAGTCAAATATTAACGGCCAACCGTCACACACTTCAACCAAGAGGCAATAGGTGCATTTGTGGTGCAGTGGGACTTCAAGCGGAACCAAAGTCAGATGGGCTGAGGGAAATGATGTGGAGTTTGTGTCGGCGAGGTTTCTACAAGGTATTGTACGTGGGGTCTGTGTCGAGGGGGTGTTTTTCCTATCGACTGCCGATCCAAGAACGCAACTGTGAATTCTTACATTATTGTGCTACATTGAAGATATTATGACAGGTTATTCAAAACAGCAGTTGTGGGATGCTCCGTTTTGGCACTGTGTTGTTCAATGACAGCGCTTGCGCTAATATGACACCGCACGCATAACAATTGCTGCAGCAATTCCGCCGGAGATTATTTGACCATTTTGCCTGTAGGCCCAATCTTTCTCTACTAACTACAATCCGTTCCAGTATCTGAAAGGTTACTCGTTTTGCAGCATTTCCACAGAGACGAAGAGATCCAGATTCTGCGGCAGTAAAGCAGAGGTGACAGCCATAACAGAGTAGAGGTAACTCTGCTCTACTATAGCAATTTTGTTTCAACACCTGTTTACAGAAATTGGTCTCACGATTGACAAGGACTTTAACTCCAGTTGATTTTATCTTCAGAGATAACTGAAGAAGAGCAGTATCTGTTTCAATAAATATTACCAGGTAATTATATCTTGAGTTTCTCTATGGCTCTGAGAAACATACTTTCTGGATGAACCATATCACTGTGCAACCAATCTGTCGTAGTAGAAAACTTTCTTAGAAATCTATTGACATAGGATAACAAACACTGTTTGAGCAGGGCTTTCTAAATATGTATACTGTTGTACATTTTAGAGAATTAATAATGCATAGCAGCTTATAGGATTTCTGATATGTAATGCCTCATTGGCCTTATCTTTTTTATTTGTTGCCTGACATTAAAAATTCTTGTTGTACCTTAAAGCGTAATGTGTTCTCTACATAATGTTCTTGTTGCTAGGTTTCATAAGTGCAGCGCAAACTAAAGAATATGATGCTCTCAAGGAGAGGAGTTAAAGCAAGGAGGTATCATCGCACCTCCTAATATAAGATGATAAACTTAGAATAACTTCTGTTCTGATGATGAGGGGAAAGCTAATATTAAAGTTTAGAGTAGGCAGCAACAACTGGAATTCTTCTCCGACGGTTTTTCAGAATAATTGATAAAAATGTATGGGAAGGGATAGGAAGTAAGTCGAAAGAGAATTATATATTACTGAAAGAATACATGCAGCCTTCAGGTTCTACAAGGAATTTGTAAGTCGGATAGAATAAAATGTTATGGCCATGAAGACATTACTTTTGAATCAAAACTCATATACTCTTGAGAAGATATCATTTATCACTTTATTTTACATATATTTTCAACAATGGAAAGATAACAAACGTTTTGTATAAAAAAAATTTAAAAAATTATTGTGCCATTAGTTCGGTAATTAAAGCATCGAGCTTACCCATTAATCTGAAGTACAAGTTGGGAGTTGGAGTTTCAGTTTTATATACTAAACACTGTCTTGAAGAATAAGGCTGATTACCACACACAGAATACAAATTAGACTTAAGCCCTCGTAGATGAGAAGGGTAGAAGAATTAGATATTAGATCTGATTTGCTATTTTTCATTGGCTATGATTTAGAATTACGAAGTATCATCACTAGCATTTATGTAGCTCCTGAGTGACGTTAACAACCAAATGATGCCGCTAAGTCTTGGTTCAGTAATCAGAGATTTATATTTCGAGATTAGATTCTGTATGGTGTATTAATAAAGAAACATTAAATTTGCCCAAACCTCAAATTTTTCATCTTTGAAGTTGTAGAAGCTTATAAATTCCAACTTATTTGTGCAGCTACTGACCCATTTAAGCCGAACCTCAATATTACAATATGTGATTGATTAAAATGTTCGACAATTAAATTGTAAATTGCACAAAAGTATTCGTTTGGAATTCATGCTTCTGATAGAACCACGAGTTCTTTCATTCTGAGTTCGGAACTCAAAATTCCTAAAAAATTATTATTATTTTAATTCTGTTTCATTTTCCGTCATTTTCAAAGTCTAAACGCCGAAGTTTGGGTTTCTTCGTTCTTAATTATACCAAAAATGCGTTTTCCACTACATTGCATAGTTTTCAGTTTTCAACAATTCTATTCTTTTTTCTTGTACAAAAAAGTATTCTTTGAAAATGTAAATACTGCATTATTGTATTAATTATTTAAAAGCATTTAAAAATATCTTTTCTTCAAGTAATCTATTATATTCTGTGTTAATTAAATAAAAAAAATTTACTAGCCGAGAAAGGTGAAGTTGAATATGAAATTTGTTGTTGTGAATTTCCTGTGTGTGTATGTGTGAATCAATTTCAACATTTTATTAATATACAAGCTAACGCTCGTAAAATGAATTCCCTTAAAATACAAACAATAAACGGTACAATGAACAAAATTCTAAGACTTAATTATAAAATTACTTACATATTTTTTTTTATATTTGAATTTTAAATGCATATTCATTTTTAAAATCACTGATGATTTAAATTTTACTTTTTTAATATAAGAGGATTATAGTTTAGTATAAATCATTTTATTAAAGTTTTATTTGAGTTTCGTATGAAATAATACGATTATCAAGGGTTTATTTTTATAATTGTTTCTTATAGTTTGGAAAAAGGATTTGCTTCACACATTAAAAATTTCTTTTCAGTGACAATTATAGTTACTTAGGGAATATACATTGTAATGATTGCTTAACGCGCGATGAGGAACAACACAAGGGCAATTGGTGATATAACCTCGTAATACTTAACCTGAGTCAAGTGGACGACACAGGAGCACATTCTACCCAAACATTCAAGTGACAAGGACAACACCTAAGTTTACACCTCTCTTTAAAGCTTCTGCACCACATCGTCGGGATTTGGAACCTAAAACCAGATGGTACGGTCATCAGCCCTGCAACACGCCAGGGCTTTATTGGTATCAGGTTTCAAACCTATGAATCAATAAAAGCAATGCCGGATGCGAGATTGTAACTATGACAAGTTGGCTACCGTAGCCATAATATATATTTTGAGATAAATGAAAATGCTTTTCTTTCTCGGTGTTTTGCACAATGTTAAGAAAATTACCCAATTTTTATTCATCAACTAATAACACGAGAATACGTATATTATAAAATTTTAAAATTCGTTGGAAAATTCCAAGAATACAATCGAGAAGTTAGTATTCCACGTATTAAATGAATAGCTCAGTGTAATTACGCATTCTCTTTATTCATTTAGTTCAAAAAAATGTGAAATATAAAAAAAATAACTATTCATTAATTTTATGCAAATAAGCGGAACAGAATATTTTAAATATTTCATGAAACTTTTTCTGAATTATACATATATATATATATATATATATATACAATTAAGGGTTGCACTTAAAGTGGAACTTTTCCTCGAATTAGACAGTTTGCATTTACTCCAACGGAGAGATAAGAGAGAAGAATGTTGATGTTATGGATATAAATAATTTAACTTTATATTCTTCACTAGAATTTTATTAATTTAAGACTTTTATGTATTCTATATATTACATATTAGAATGGCCACGGTAGTCCAAAGGTCATGGAAGTGAACTCCCGAGCAATACGTTTAGCTGATGCTCGTTAAATCTACCGAGACTCTTATTCCTCCAGTTGGCGTGATACGAATGTTTGCAAAGAACGACTCTAGCTATTGTGCCGTCCACTTGACTAAGGTTCAAAATTTTGAGGTCCGTCGCCAATAGCCCTCATATTGTTACTCAGTGGGTCGTTAATGAACAATTCCTCTCACTTTTCCCCCCCCCACTAAATTTTGCGTATGTAAATATAGTAAAAATCTCCCTTAATATTAACAGGTCAATTGAAAAGTCCCCGGCCTACCATAGTAAAAGACATTTTTTTGGCAAAATTAGTTTTTTTTATTCAACATAATTCCCTTCAAGGGTGATACATTGATTATAGCGACCTTCCAACTTTCCGATACCATTTTTGTAGTACGATTTGTCCTTTGCTTCAAAATAGGCCTCAGTTTCGACGATCACCTCTTCATTCGACGGAAATTTCTTCCCAGCGAGCATTTTTTTGAGATGATCTGAGAACAGAAAATAGTCACTAGGGGCCATATCTGGAGAATACGGTGGATAAGGAAGCAATTCGAAGCCCAATTCATGGATTTTTTGCCATCGTTTTCATTGACTTGTGACACGGTGCATTGTCTTGGTGAAGCAGCACTTTCTTTTTCTTCAAATGCGGCCGTTTTTCGGTGATTTCGTCCTTCAAACGATCCAATAACGCTATGTAATAGTCGCTGTTGATGGTCCTTCCTTTTTCAAGGTACTCAATGAAAATTATTCCATGCGCATCCCAAAATACAGACGCCATAACCTTGCCAGCCGACAGTTGCGTTTTTCCATGCTTTGGAGCGGGTTCATCGTGTGCAGTCCACTCGGATGATTGTCGATTGGACTTCGGAGTGAAATGATGAAGCCATGTTTCATCCATTGTCACATATCGACGCAAAAACTCGGGTTTACGAGTATTATGCTTGATCATCTTCAAACACTGCTCCGAATCATCAACTTGTCGTTGTTTTTGGTCAAAAGTGAGCTCGCGCGGCACCCACTTTGCACAGAGCTTTCTCATACCCAAATATTCATGAATGATATGATGTACACGTTCAGTTGATATCTTTAGAGTGTGTGCTGTTTCATTCAATTTCAATTTAAGGTCATTCAAAATCATTTTGTGGATTTTTTTAATATTTTCGTCGGTAACAAACTCTTTTGGGCATCCACTGCGTTCACCGTCTTCGGTGCTCATTTCCCCACGTCTAAGCTTAGCAAACCAATCCTTGATGGTTGATTTTCCTGGGGCAGTGTCCGGAAACTCGGCATCAAGTCAAGTTTTTGCTTCAACTGTATTTTTTTCCTTCAAAAAGCAATATTTTATCAAAACGCGAAATTCCTTTTTATCCATTTTTTTCACAATATCAAAAGTTGCTTCACTCAAAATCCTATAATTCACAAACTAATGATCCGACAACTGTCGAATTTATACACGCATCTTTTGAGGGTTAGGGCTAACTAAAAATATATGGATTTAATTCTAGTAGCGCCATGTATCTGTCAGGCCGGAGACTTTTCAATTGACCTGTTACAGTGTACTTTATTTACTTCATATATTTTTACACACTTATTTAAAAAATGGTTTTTACGACCACTCTTCTTTCATTTTTTCATTCTTAACATCTACTAAATTTACTATAAAGTAAAAGCTATATGGATGGTTAAGATATTGTCAAATATATTTAAACCGTTTTCCAGTTAACAATATGAGACAACTAATTCTAATAAAATCATACTATTGTTCTGTTTCTTTATTTTGTACATCTATACTGATTTTCAAAAAAAACAAAACTATTTTCATACTTTTGATTTTGATTTTTCTATCTTCATTGTCTATATTATATCCATATCGTATAATCGAATTATAACTAAGAATTTTAATATTCAAAAGTTATTATTCATGTACGATTTTAATATTTTAGATAATAATTTATTTTAAATATTAGTACGTATCATTATATTTACATTATATTTTACGTTTATACATATGCGTGTATGTGTGTTTCTTTATATGAAAGTACAAAATTAAGTCTGAAAAATTCTTCAGTAAAATTTAATAAATCTGAGTTAAAATCTAAATTTTCACTCCTTGAAAGATTGAAATAATTCCTTACCAAGAATCTTTCGTTATTTCTTTTGAACAAAATGGTAAAATCAGGAATAAATTAATTGCAATGAAGATTAATTAAAAATACTAATTCCTCATTCAATTCAAAAGAGAAGAAATCAAAATTAATGATCTCGAATGTACTGGCTTTACGATTTAAAATCTATTAATACATCCAGTAAGAAAACTTTTAAAAATAATAGCATTTTAAATGTAATTCTTACAACCTTATTAGTTTGAACAAAATTCTAATAAATATTAAATGCTTGCTTCTGAATGTAAGCAAAGTGTTTCATCAATGAAACCGAACCATTTCAACTTTTGGAATCAGTAAACAGAACGTGAAAAAGACGGATTAGGTGCCTTTTCTTCAGGTCTATTCTTCCGTCTGTCAGAAATTGCTTTAAGCTCTCGGCTAGGCAATAAGTAAGTTCGCAAATAGGATACAAGAACGATTTCGCTAAAAGATTCTTTTTAGAGGAACCACACACAACAAAAGCGGGTATCGTACTACTTCGGTTTTCATTTCCTCTAGTAACAAAGAACACCCTGGAATAAATTCAGGATAATTTGATGATTTTGTATCAGGAAAGAGTGTTGGTAATCGAGTTGCGTCTAAACTGCCTTCGATTGTATCTACAGAAAGAGAGATCGAATGAAAAAGAAAAACTCTCTCACAAAGTCTCTTTTAAATAAAAAACAACCCGAAATGGAATTCTGATTTGAAAGTTTGGTAATACAGTTGCTTTAGTGTAGTTATTCTTCCGAGAATTAAATGAATAATGCTGCAGCCTTCATATTTTTGGTTTTTTGTGATTCACAGCGGGAGAAAAACATTTCACCTAGAATTCGTTTTCACTTTGTTACTTTAATTTCGATTTTGTCAAATGGGCGATATTCTCCTAGAAAATCATTTTTTCCGAGACCAGTGAATCAAGGTAGGCTTGAGTGATTATTCGCAGAAAATTCTTTCATACAACCATGAAAGTCATTCACGTAACTTCAATTAGATAAAAAGAAATCTGAAAAAGAAACTGCATTATAAACAACAATTCACATTCTGGTAAGAATGGAGGCTTCATATTGACTGATTTATGTATGTATCACAAATAAATATTTTCATATCTTTTACCATAATATTGATTTTAAAATTTACACTGCATTAAACTGCGTTCAGTCAAAATTAGCATATTTGTCATCTCAGTAGTTAAATTGTTTTTCTAAAATGAACTCAACATTTTCACTTTATGTCGATGAAAGTCATTGGATATATGACGTGTTTTTAACAATTATGATTTACAAATAAAAGCTGTTTTATTTGTAACAAATATATTAATAAATTTTGAATTTTTTATAAACTTCACTCTTGCATGTAACAATTCTCTTAGATACAATCTTTCAAATCTTTTAAATTCAATATTAAAAATCTCTTTACATTTATGCCATTCTTCAATATTATTTCATTTAGAAACTCCAAAGGCTTAACATTTATTTAATCTTAAGAAGAATCTGTGGAAAAAATTGAAGATAAATAAATGAACAACTTGCGGTTATTTTCTAAAGTAAACGCATGAAATCTACTTTAGAAATTGTCTTCAGTCTTCTTGTTACATTAAAGTAAATGAATTCTCTTAAATGTTTTGAAATAATGCATTTTTCTTGAATCTAATTTATACTTTAATGGAGAAATCATGTTGGGTGCCCAAATATGAAATTTAAGTTATCTATATAACTTGACATACATAAGAAACTTTCAAGAGATAATTACATTATTTTCGTTCCTGGTATAAAGATTATATATATTTTTTTCACATACTTTTATTTTGAAAAATATTACCCAAGTTTAATAATTCATTAGTGACAGGATTATTACTGGGCAGAAAAAACATTATTAGATTAAAGCATTAAAAAACTGGACTAAATCCTTTTTGATCGATTCTTAAAGATTGAGAAAAAAGAATATAATCGAAATTTCTTTCTTCTTTTTACAGCCTATAATTGCTGATGCAAATAAATTTAATTATCTGCATTACAGAAATACTTAAAGATCAGTTTACGTTTTGAAACAATAATAAATACGAGTTAAATATTTGTTTATAGCATGATACTTATATCACTCGATTATTTTGATAAAATGTAATGGTTTAATGAGATTACTCTAAATTAAATAATATTAGATTTGATATTTCTGGTATGTTATTAATAGCTATGGTAATATTTAAATATATATATAATCTTCAAATCATTATTGAATATTCCTTCGAAAGAAATGTTCCAATTTGAATAATTGTAATACTTTTGAAAGGATTTAAATAAGATGTTAAAAAAGTAAGTATTTTTTTTTAATTTAATATTACAGTACCTTAAAATATCAAAAATCCTCATCTAAACAATACATTGGATCAATTTGTTGATGAAATTATTTAAAAACGAAAATCAAATCCTGAAGGTGATTGAAATAATAAATTTAATATTCATAATAATAATTTTAGCTCAAAATATTCTTAAAAATTCCAAAAATTGTAAAATATAAAATCCTGAAAAAATTCTTTTAAAAAAAACCTTCCTTAAAAGGTAAAATGTGATCTAAAAACATTGATTGACAAATAAAGATAATTATAAGTATATTCATATTTAACATGTAATATATCAAGGCATATGTACAAGTTTATTAATTTTACAATTCATCAGATTCAATTCATTGCTTGTTATCATTAGTTCATACGAATTGTTCTGCATTTTTAAGATGGTTCATTCATTAATACAATAGTGTTATTCTTTTACGAGGATGAATCTATATCTCTAACTAATGTTATTGCATCCGACTAATTATTTTTTGCAGTGAATATTAATCCAAAGGTTCAAGAATAGCGTGAGAATAGTGTCATCCTTTTGTATTTACTGTAATTTCTGTACGCCAATTATGTACATAAATTACTATTTACAAATTATTTACAACTATGTGGAGTCTCAAACAGCTCATACAATCATTATCCTCTTAAAACGATTAGGGGAACAATTTACATCAGACATAAAAACCCGTCTTTCGAAGTCAAGAACTAAAACATTGCCTAAATATCTTTTCTACAACTCCATGTACTTTCATACTTTAAACGAGATACGCCGTCTCCTATATTTCCGCGGTATTCAAATAAATTATTTCCTATATTTTTTTTATCCTAACGGGACAAATCGCGATAGTTGAGTGGTCATGGTCGCGTTCTCGTGGTCTGCACTTTTTCGGTCGAGTCTTGAAATCAAATCATGATTTCCTTAAATACCCTGTCAAGTAGTAAGGCTGAGGAATATTAAATCAGCTCAAAAGCCATACGTTTCCTTGATGTAAGGGTAAGTTTTCATCTTAGGTTTTATCCTCGTAACTTGACCATAGTTGAAATCGACGAAATCCGTCTGCAATAATTCTTGAATTGTTTCTTATTATGATGTTACCTAAAATATATTAATCAATATAATATAAATTATATCAGGTGCAAATTTTATGAAATAGTACTATGGATCATACATTAAAATTATATGCATACATACAAAAACATAATACAGTAAAAAAGATATGACCCATGAAAAAAAACGTCTTGTTTAATGCATAATGAGAATACATAATCTATTTGTATTGTAATGGGTAATATTGTTACATATTAGTAATGCTATAATATTGTGAGAAAAATACGTTTATATAGATAATTTATTTCATTACTATAGAAAATTTAATAAATACTGCTTTCTTTTAATATTACATTAAAAGGCATATGTATTTCTTTAATACATATTCCTTTTAATGTAATATTAAAAGGCATATGTATTAAAGAAAATTAAATATTTATTTAAAATTACATATGAAAACCAATGAATCCAAACTTATAATTAAAAATATTATCTAAATAAACTATGGGTAAAGAATGAAAATTGAATCTTATTACATCTCAGAAGAAAGTAAACATCGCACATTTCACAAATTATTCTCAAGAAGCTTTTTCCTATTACACATCCTCATGAATTTCATTTATTACCTGGTTGTACTAGACTTTAAAGTGGGATTATTAATCAGAATGATTTTTCAATATAAGTATCATTTTGATATTAAAAAAAGCAATAGTAGTTTTTTTTACCATTTTATTTTAAAAAGAAAGCCTGTCCCTTAATATACTATAACATAATTACCTTAATTTCTTAAGGCACTTATTACATCGTTTATCCCACTAAATTATTCCAGCCTCAAAGAAATCTGCCACTAGATGGGTTAACCACTACCCAAGGCTGTTTTGACATAATCATCGTCATGGCGTTGATTGCCTAAATTCTTTTTCAAGAAGAGCTTGTGGGAGTCACTCGGTGCCAGATCAAGTCTACACTTTGGAGTATCATGTTATTTCCAGTAATATATTGTGATGAGATCTCAAGTTCGTCGAAGCCTGTGTGGACGTGCATTGTCATGCAGCAAAACAAATCTTTTACAGAGCATGTTCCTTCCTTTTAGTTTTGAAATTAACAAAAAGGCTTAGTTAAAGCGTAGCAATATGTCTTGGAATTTATTGGGACATCCAATGGGGGGAAAAACCACAAACAATATCCTCTGCTTATCCTAAAATAGAGTGGACTTCCGTTCTGAAACAGTTTCTTTGTGCTTCACTTCTTTGGGTGATGTTGATTGTCTCCATTCTTGTTTTGAAACCTGAGTCTGATGAACCACCCATTTTTCACCGCAATTGACAGTTTGGTTTCAAAACTCGTCATTTTTATTATTGTATCACTCAAGGGAAGTCAAAGTACTGCTTTTTTAAAGGGATTGTGCACAATGGTCAGCTAATTTTGGAATACAACAAGATTATTTAAGTCATCTGCCTCAATTTTATGAAGGGCATTCCTTGAAACTTGCGGAAACTCCTTACATAAAGACGAAATCGAAAGCGTCTGTTTCTCGAACTTTCACCTCTACTTTCCACTCTTAGTCTTCAATGATAATGCAACATCCTTCAACATGAACATTAATACGCCTATCTTTAAATGCTCTCCCCTATTTTCATACAATTCCGTTGCTTGCTATGCCCTTTCTTTACACTTCATTAATCTGTTGATGAATTTCAAGCATTTTGTTTGCAGAAAAAATATAGCACGTATTTCCCAATCAGGACATTTTAAATGTGCTCAAACAAACGTATAAACACGGATAAATGCTTCCATGCTGGCGTTTGTGATGAACCTATAGATGTAGATACACAAGACAACTACGTTGAATGGAGACAATAGCCCTATACCTTCCATATTTAAAAAAGGTATTTATTTTTAAGAAAAACACCCTTAGTAATACTAACTTATAAATTAATCTGGTGTCATGCTGCAAAGATAGCTTCACAAACAAACACGCGGTAGCAATAAATCTGCATATATATATATATATATATATATATATATGGGGGCTGGTGGAGTCTTGGAGTATTTGGAAATGAAGTGTGACAACTATTTCATCATAAATACACTAACTTTCAGCGTAAAGAAGAAAGATATTTACAAAAATACGGCACAATTGTAGAACAATTGATTCTCCCTCACAAATAATAATCCAGAGCAATGCACCTTACAAATAAAAAAAACTTCTGTGAGCTTTTAAACTGAATAATATCATCTCTTTGCTCCCACAGAACCCCACGTGGTTTCTCGGAGTATAGTCAGAATTTCGTTCTAGTTCAAAGGTGTTATGCAAATTAGCATAGCTCTACATCCATAATTTCTAATTTGTCGTATAGAAGTTAATCCAATCGGATGCCAATGTGTGGCTATGAAAAGAAGAGATTTCGAGGTTGTGAGAATATTAAGCCGAGAAAGATGTTATTGTTTTGATATTGTTTTCTTTCATTGATAATTTACGTTTTGTTTCTATAAGGACTTCTTGGAAGAACATGCCATTATTTTCTTTATGGTTATGTGCCTTTATTCCTAAAGAATAGCATTTTTATATTTTTGGATTATCTGATAATTTTAGGGCTTTATCAATAGGTCGAACTAAAAATAATACTAACTCCAGGTATTAACATTTACGAAGTTGAGTGACTTCAAACTATTAAACATCAGAAGTTGATATGGAAATTCTACTGACTGATTAATTTTTCTGTGATCATCTTTCGGAAGAGACTTATTCGTTATTAACCAATAGTACAATAAAAAAAGAGATACAAGCATTCTAACGAATTAAGGAACATTCGTGTACGACAGATTACCAAGGAGATAAGTGACTTTAATTTCGAACTCTACCTATGGAAATGTTTCCTGGTCAATTCTGAAAACGAACTTTGTGCTAGACATCCATAGCTAGACTTGCTAGTATAATTGAGGAATGCTATGCACTAAAATTTAAAGATGACGAAAAAGGCATAGGTATATTCTGAAAGAGAGTATCGAAAAATGAATAATTAATTGAAGAAGCGGTTTTTGATATTCATCATAAAATCGTTTATTTTCACTTGATTAGAAAACTGTCGTCATATTACGACAAACTTGTGCAACTTGCTGTAAGATGATAAATTGAACTGAAGATGATAAATTTAACTTTACGTACACACACTCATTGTAAACCAACTCATAAGTGAATCGGGAAGACTAATATAGAAAAAGGAAGATGAATAACTTGTTTTATTGTCGGACGAATACCTGATTAAAACTCCAGTTTCTTGTTAGTGTCAATCTGAAGCAAGTAAATATTGTCCTTCATCAAGGATAATATCGGTGGTCATCTTCAATGAACGCTTGCTATTATTACAACAAAAAAGATCATTTCATTAAGGATTGTTTCAAATAAAAGAGCTATATGGAGAAAGATATAAAAGATGCTTATGGAAAGTGAAAGGGCCAGAAAAAATATCTGAATTTCAAGCCTTACTGAGGTGTCTTCACCAACGTTAAACTAAACTAATGCTAAGCGATGTAGAATTATGGCAATTTCGATAATGGGATTTAATATTCAATTGAATGGTTGATCAACTCAGCGGTTTCATTAAATTTGTGTTCATTTTAAAACTTTTTTTTAAGAAATCATCAGAAAATTTACTCCAACTGAAACTGTTATTAATATTAAAAACAGTACTACGAAAGTACTTGGGGTGGGTGATATAAATTTTATGCTAGAGATAATAATGGTTTTTGCACAAGTTTGTTTGAAAAATGCACGAGCCTAACAAGAGTCGTAATTTATTTTGCGGTGCTGACAAAAACTTGGTAAAATATAAAACTCTATGTGAGGACAATGAAATGGTTTTATATAACATAATGAAAATGGGAAAGATTTTTAACAATACCTTAAAGTAGATAAATATCATATTCCTTTTTTATGCCAGCAAAACTTTTCCAATCTTATAATACGTCTTTTAAATGTAAAACTTCAAATATTGAATTGGCTCATACTCGATGTGAACCTGTAAAGTTTTATTTGTTAGCTAAAATGAATAAAAATTGTAGCTCGTTCGCTTAAAAAATTTAATGAGTAAACCTGAATCTTGTTCAAATTTTAATATTGCTAAATATAAAACTATAGTTACTTTTAAATCTAGTGCTCTCATAATTACAAGTAATGTTTTGGATATAGTACATGTGATTACATGGGTAAATCATTAAGTGGAAATTCATACTTTTTGTCTGTAATTGATTACTACTCTAAATATGCTATTGTATATATGATTGAAAGGAAAATGATTTTTTTTACATGGTTTAAAAAGTACCTAGCATTTACAGATAAACGGTTGAATAGAAAAGTAAATTATCTTAGAAGTATCAATGGGATGAATTTTATAGCAAATAAATTTAATCTTTTCTAGAAGAATTGGGAGTAAAAGAGCAAAGAAAACATTATTGTCTGTTCATTGTCTGCTTGATAATGGAGAAGTAGATAGTTTCAATATAACTAATATAAAAGGATACCGAGCAATTTTGCAGGATAGTGGATTACAATTACGATTTAAGATTGAAAAATTACAAGCAATTGCTCACATACTTATCGATGTGCACATTCACTGACTAACAGTGTGACGTAGTTTACAGTATAGACAGATAAGAAAAATTCAGTCAAGCATTTCAAGATATCATATCCTCATTGTATAAAGAAATAACTATAAAAGAAAGCCGAAGTAGGAATTGTACTTGGTTCTTCAGTAGGTACTAAAGATTATCGTATTTGAATTCTAGATAAACAACGAAATGATTCAATCTACACACGTAAAAACAGATTGAAACTAAAAGTGTGTTTTCGTGTTTATTTGGTTGAAAATCACGGGAATGTGACCACCTATTAGGCCTCGCGGAATATGTTAAAATCATAAAATCAAAATGAAGAAAGGGAAACATGAAAATATGAATATGAATTAAAGAATAAACAAAGTTAAAATAAATAGATGAAGCTGTAAATTAAATGTGAAAAAAAGTCTAACAAAATTGTACAAGAACAGGAAAAAAGTGAAAGTTCTATGTAAAGTTTTGCAAAGAACAGATTTAGCCATCCAAGGTGGATTTTTCTATAATTATTATTAAATTACTCAATTAAATATTAGGATTAAAGTAAAAGATGAGATAACGAGAAATAGACTATAGTAAACTTTTCCGATAGGAAAATTAAAGGAAACGATAAATTATTAAATTGAATATATTTAGTCTACATGTAATTAAAATTGAAGCAAATGATAAAAAAAATTGAAAAGTGATCTGGTACGAACAAAGTGAACCACCTAAAACAATCACCCTTGGGTAGATAATTAACTAAAAATTTAATTTTAAGCCTATTTTTCAAAGAGGGTAACAAGTAGATTGAGATACGCATACAGATAAAATTTAAATATTAAAAATTTTGACGAATCGAATATGCTTCAACGATATAAGATCGGGAAGAGTCTTCTTTTAATTTTGTCGCACTCGTAACATTGTACACAAATGCATTTAAAAGACGCAGCTGATTCAATTTTTCTCTCATGTTATTTCGTCTAAATTTACAGCATTTTTGAAGGAGATCGGAATATTAGAGGTTTTCGTAAAAGTCTAACGATTTCGCAATAGCTCACCAAAACCAGAATTTAAAAATATTTCCACATTTGTATGATTTGAATATATATATATTTAGTTTTTAAACCCAATTCACATATTTCCCAAGTCGAGTCTTCATTCTCAGCGGTAGTAATGTTTACACTTTGATTACAATTTAAGGGTCGGCTTCTACCATTGCAATAAGTTTATTGCTCATGTTTTTAATTGATGTTTCTCTTATTTTGAAAAGGTAATATTTATTTCATGTTTCTTTTCCGCTCTTTGTGGACAGTTTTTATCAAGATGTGATAATTTTCAAGTTCTCTTTAAAATGAATGAAATTTTGAATGTTCAATATTATATTTTGAATAAAACTATAGAAAATGTTCCATAGTATCGATGCAAATACCTCATAAATAAATTCAATCTTTCCACATTAATCATTGATTCCTTGATTACTAAAATGTGGGAAAGGTAATTTTTAATTTATTAGATAATGAATGTAATATATATGAATAATCATATTGACAATTTCTTTTCCGTCGAAAGAAAAGTCGTAGTCGTTTTTTTACTCCGATAAAAAAAAGGATTTCTCATATAAAGTGATCTATGAAACAATCGCATTCATATGAGATAAAAACGTAAAATATTTCATTTTATGAATAGTATTATTATTTTTAACGATAAACATTTTTCTCTCATTTGATACTAATTTTAAAAGTAAAACAACTACTTAATTATAAACTACTTCAAAATGCTTGAAAGATGGTTAAAGAAATTTCTCTAAAATTGAATTTTTAAATTACAAAAAAGACAATCACAAGTGTTTGATATATTTTTGCATTCCATTAGAATTAGAGGCGCTTTGTTTTCTTTTTACTTCTCAGCATCACTTTCCTTTAAAACATTTTGTACTGATTGCCACAGTTGAGTTTTAGGCTTCCAGTTAAAACTTCTCCATTTAAGTTATCTGGCCTCCATAAAAGTCCACGACAAGAGTTTTCGTAACCCATGAACCTCTTAGTGAAAGATAAGAAATTCTGAAGACAAAGAAAAGAACGTTTTTCATTGGGCTTTATTTTCTTCCCCAACAACCACCTCGTTGGACTCTTAACTTTTATGTATTAAATTTATAGGAAGTGAGTCGTAAAGTCGCAGCTTCAAATACTCTAATGCATGAGCAACACAAGGTAGCTACTTACCAAAAAGTGAAGAAAGTTTGTGAATACAGGTGGACAAGGATAGAATTAGAAGGAATGTAAAAAGATAAAGTGAGGATCATGGAATCTAGAGTTTTCTCTTCTTTTTCTGAAATCCTATTAGGATTTTCGACTTTTCTTAAATACTTTTCGGATGAAGACTAAAATCTGTACGCACAGAGTCTTTCTTTGTACAATTCTTTATATGGTTTATGACAAAAAGTGCCCATTTAAATTCACAATATGGATATAAAGGGAGAATTTGAAGATTGTTTAGCTGTTAGTTTAGTCGAATGTTCGAATGTATTTCATCATCACATTAGTTATGCACATCATATTACATGAGCCTATTTCATAACGTATGTATTGAACCATCTAATCACATTAGTTCATTACTGTTCCTCAGAAGTGCGAGCATACACCTCCGCTATGCAGATAAGAGTAATTTCGCAGTGAAATTTAAGGAATTTCTTTTTTTTCCCATTTAGATGTACGACAGAGGTTCTACAAGTACCCGTTATAGGTATAAAAGATGGGATATTAGGAATGTGAAAGGCGAGTAGAAAGCAACTCACCTTAGTATTCACTAGTGATCATTTTTCCTTTTTCTAAGAAGTCTACGAGTAATGAACCCTTTGCATGGTATAGGATTTCTAAACGAGGAGACCACATTCGTCCTATACGGAGTAGATTTACAAAAGATAACGAATCGTTTTGAATCTTGCTTGGTTTTGGTGAATAATAAGCACTTCATGTCTCATCAAAATTGACAGTTCCATACCAAATGACGAGGAAAACTCGACGCTGCAGCAATCAAACTTTGACAAAGCAACAAATGCTGTCAAATGAAAATTACCCTGTTAACCTATATACAAAAATGGAAACGAAAAATAATTTAGCAATTACATTGTGTATATAAAAATTTTAGAATACCATATGTATATTAAATGAGTATTATATTACACATTTTTGAGTTTTGTTTAAGAAAAATAATATTATTAATGAGTTATCATATATATTTCTCTTCTTTATTTTTAAAGAGATTGAGTATTCTTCGCCAAATTAAGAGAATTTGTACGATACGCCGAATTTCTGAAACACTGAATGACAAATGTTAATGAAATTTGGTATGAATATACAATTATAATAATGAAAAAGATATACTATTCAAATGTCATCTTAGGTATTTTTTTAAATAAATTTATTTGCAAAACTCCTCACTCCACATTGCATAACATGAGGCTTATAAACGTAAGTGGTAACAACATTTTACAATAATAATAAAAAAAATTTAAAAAAACATAATTAAGAGGGGGGGAAAACACAAAACAGACAAATATAAATAAAGGAAGGGAGGAAATATATAAATAAAAAGAAAGGAAGGTAACTATAAATTTTAAAAATCTATACAGTAAACAAATTTTCTCAAGGCATTTTTCAAGAATTAGGTATGCATGATTATTAATAAAGCTCATAGTATTGGGATGTCCAAAATCTACGTTGTGATGTACTGCTGATAATGAGTCTACTTTAGGGTTTGATTTCTTCTCACAGCCAGACAGGTCGCACAGCATGACAGTATACTGAACAGAAAGTATTTGAGAAGTTCCTGTGGTAGTCCATTCCTCTCCTGCAACGAGGCAGTTTTTAACCCGGTATGTCTCTCGTAAGGAGCTAGAGAGATGCAATTGCTCTCTCGTAATATTGTACTAGTAATGCTCTATAGCACTGGTTCCCAGCGTAGATAGAAAACGCTCTCTGAGGGACGATAGGAGAATGTGAGGGTCAATGAACTAGATTTGGGAGATACGAGAGCGTTCATTAAGTTTTAATAGGGGGAGATATGAGCATATTTTAGCAATGAAACTTAATATTAAAACTAATAAATAAATTTATGAAGTAGATTATCCAATTTAGACTATTTGTTCCAGTTATAAAATGAACTTATGCGACGTTTCTGAAACCTGTACATTTCATCCCCTACATTCCCCAGGTCTTCTCTTTCTTCAACGCTGATAACTGTGTTTTCACTGTACACAAGAAAGTGAAAAAAAAGCAAGCAGGAGTTCTGTATTTGTGCTCTGGTTAATAGGTAATAGTTTGGTCTTTGTGCGTATTGAAACAAAATGACTTTCAACATTTTCCATTGAAAATGTTTTCGCTCCTTAGGGGTGCAGCAGTATTAAGAAGGTTGCGAATCACTGCTCTATAGAATTAAAGTCAGGAAATCTGGCTGGCCAATCTATGCTACGAATATCCTCATTTTCCATATAATCATCGATCAGTTGCCCTAGTTATTACATTTCTTTTAATTTAATGCATACATTATTTTTATCACTACGTAAGAAGCTTAAGAATAGTTATGTGTATCTTTATACTATTCCTATCCACTTCACATGAACAGGTTCAAGTGTGCTTGCTGGCAAAAACAATACATTGAGTGTTCGAATATTTAGGGAATTATAGGTTGGATGTTTTAACTGAGCTCTTTGTCCCTGTCTACTTTACTGTCGAACCTCTTTATAAGAAGTTGATTCGACCTATTACTGGCCCAGTAACTTATATACTAAAACTATTGAAAATATGGTGCTTCTTAATAGATTTAAGTTAAAATTTAATTAATTATAAATTAAAAACGTAAAAATTTGCAAAGATCTAAGAGAAAATATTTCGAATCAATAACAGAAAGCTACTGAGATTAAACTAGTTATGTGCCAGACGACACTTTAGCTCATCAATCCATCAGGTAGCCACCTCTTTCGTAGGAAAAGAACCTAAGAGGGAAATTTTGCTTGAAGTAATTGAGAAATTCCACCTCGATATCCAGCTTTTTTATTGACTCTTACCGTTTCTTCCAAAAGGAGGAACATTTAATTAATAAAATTGGAAGTTTTTCAAAAAACAATTGGCATTTATAATAGTTTTACGGGAAATGGAAACGAATATTTTTGGAAAGGTTATTAATATTTTTAAAAAAGTATTATTATTCAAATATTGAAATTAATTAGAATAAAAGTAAGATTTTTGTAGGTCTGTTAATACATTTGTCAGTGGTTCTTTCTTCAATTCTTTGTAGGACCCTATTGGAACTGTGCTTATTCCCCCTCCAGTTTTTTAAATATTTCTTTTTCTCCCATTCAGACATCTTTCAATCAGTTGCAAAGTAGTACGATGATTGTGCAAGTAGAAGTAAAGTTTCAAAGGAAATATTAAATTCATATGTACGATTATCAAATATAAAAATATTTTGGTTCTAATGCCCACTTAAAATATTTGTGGAGAATTCTATGATATAAGGCTTTAAGAATTTATAAAAGTAGTAACGAAGGAATGAAAGTAATTATAATAGTGTCTGTTCCATAAATTTTTGTTGAATAATAATAAAAATGCTGTCTTCCTCTTAGTCATGTGTAAGCGAATAAAAGAAAAAATGTATAACAGATGATGAAAAAGCACAATAAATGTATATTTTTAAAGTGGATATATAAACAAGGAATTTATTTTTCCAATTTGAAATGAAACTATTTAATAATAGTGTAACTTAAAAGTTTCCTTTATTTAATTAACGATTTAAATATTCGTATATTTAGCAACGAACGAGTCTTCTAACTTATTTATTTATATTTATATTGAGGCTGAAATAATATTTCTTGGTAATAGCATAAAATAGAAAGACATTAAAAAACAAAGTTACAAATAAAAATAAACATATACATAAAATATTTCTATTATATTTTTAGAATTGATTTTAATTAGAATTTATTAAGAATGAATGGCGCAGTTATAGTATCATATTATGCACACTGGTGTTCAAAATTAAGAGAATTTTCCGATTTCGTCGATTATTTCTAGAACTACTGGATATAGTTTAATGAAATTTGGTACAAAAAAAATACAAAAAAATATAACCACTGAACAATTATAATATACACACATGATCTTGCGTAACACTAATCAGAGTCGTAAGATATGAAACAGCAGTTTTTCAGAAAAGAACAAAAGAGGGGTTAATAGGGGGTATGGTCCCCTCTTACAGATATATAGGCCTCGCAACGTGATTTTATGCTGGACATTAGAGAGTTTATGAGTTCCTATGGCAATTTGTCCCACTCGTTCAGCAACGTTGTTTTCTGGTCTTGGATGATTCTCAGAAGGGGCTTGATAATTGCAATTGTCCTCCTCAGAGCGTCCCAGGCATGTTCTGTACGACTGCAGTCTGGAGAATTGGCTGGCCTAGTTACCGGGAGAATAACCTTGCTTTCCAGAAATCCATTGACCTGATGAGCTCTGTGTGGTATCGTGTTGTCATCCAATAAAAGGAAATCGGGACCAACTGCACCTCCGAAAAGGCGAACATAGCTCCAAGACTTCCTCCCTATACCTCTGAGACATTGAGGTGTGAGTGGACATCCAACATGATGTCTGCCTAGACCATCAAGCATTTGCATTCAAGTATTTGCATAAAGCATTGCATCAAGCATTTCATTGGTCGATTTCTTGGATATTGGAAGGCAAGTAGCGGGTCCTTGGTTCTCTCCATATGAAAGTAAGGCCGATAATCACAGCCTGCTCCAATCTCTATGATCTCTGCACCATTTTATGCGGACTCTCCTGTATAAATTAAAATATTTTTAGACCAGAAAACTCGCAAACGAATCATTAAAATAAGAATAAAAATATTTTTAAAAATCGGAAGAAAAAAGTAATTCCACAGAAGCATTCACTATTTTTTGCTCTTTCAGATGCACTTTATTGTATTCAAATTGACCAAATAGTAAAGATGTGAGAATTAAAGTCGAAATTCCATAGGATTAACATTACGGTAACGAAATCAAAATGGCGGGTAGACGGGAGCCATAATAATGATGCACAGGATATTTGTTCTAAATTGATTTTCATAAGTCTAATTATTTGTGTCTGTTTCAGACGATATTTTTCCAAAGTGAATAATATGAAATTGTTTTAAATTTTTGAAAGTCGTAACTTTTCTTTTCATATCATATTTATTAGCCACCCAAGGGGGTATTGTTTTAATTGGATCACTTTTGGCGTACAAGATCACTTTTCAAATTTTTATCGTTTGCTTCAATTTTAAGTATATTTAGTTTAAACATGTTCAATTTAGAAATTTATTGTTCGCTTTCATTCTAATTACATGTAGCTGATATATTCGATTTAATAATTTATAGTTTGCTTTAATTTTAATTACATGTAGCTGATATATTCGATTTAATAATTTATAGTTAGCTTTAATTTTAATTACATGTAGCTGATATAATATTCAATTTAATAATTTACCGTTTGCTTTATTTATAATTACACTCAACTTAAATATATTCAATTTAATATAATTTATCGTTTCATTTAAATTTAATATCCAAAAAGTTTACTACTGTCCGTTTCTCGATATTTCATTGTTTACTTTAATTATTATATTTAACTGAGTAATTTAATGATAATAATTATAAAATAGCGCACCTTGGGTGGCTAACTTTGTTCCTTGCAAGACTTTGCGTAGAATTTTTTTTTAGTTTGAAATACATAGCATTACTTTGTATATAGAATTATTTATTGAAAAAATAGTCCTAATGTATTTTCAATGTCTTATCAATTTTGTTTTGTTTTAGATATGAATAAAATGGTGCACTTTAAAATTGGTATTAGTTATTTCAGTAATCAGCATCAATGTTTAGTGTTCCTTTGAAACCGGGAATAAAATTTTAGAATTATACTCTATTTGAGACTCAGAGTTGTAAGCAATTGTTAATGTTGAAAAATACTGAAAAACTTTAGGGAAACATTCTTAATAACTATTGGGGACGTATTAACTATATTTATCTTTAGTCATTAGATTTTCCTTTCAATACCCTTCGATGGAATTTGGATTTTTCTTACCTAATCTTTGTGCGCATCGCAAGGAAATTAAGCTCGTTTTACGAGGGATATATATAATATACAATATATATAAGAATATAATCATTTTAAAAAAAACTATATTTTTCAAATGTTTTTTTGTCAAAAGCACCCTTACCACTTTTTAAGTGCAATTATACTTAAGGTATTTGTTTAATCCCATTGTTAGTAACATTTTTATATCCATATGCAAAAATATGAATAACAGCTACTCTTTCTTTTTATCTGACAGCTTCGATGTCATTGCGTAGAAACAAGAAGAAATCGTATGGAACTAGGCCAGGAGAATTAGGTGTGCAAAACAAGGGATTGAAGCCGTTTTCGGTAAAACACTGAAGCACTGAGATGGCTATGTTTACTAATCGTAACCAAAGGCGAAAACGTTTCCGCAACCACCCTCATTCCCAAATCTGTTGGATTACTGTGTATATATATTTCTAATTGAACACATGAGTTTAAGAAAATTAAAAAGCTCTCTTATAACGAAACTTAAAAAAGATCCACATTTAACCTTTTACTTTCTTTGAAGAGACGAAGATTACAAACTTATGTACAGAATCCTTTTTTTGTGATAACCAATCACAGCACTTAAAATTAAATTTAAATATGCCGTCTTCACGGCTAATTAAAATAACCTATAAGTTTATTTTACCTGAGTGATAAATTTACTTTCATATCGAACAGATAATTCTGTTGAAATTCGCTGGAATGAGTTCTAAACTCATTCATATGGCCGATGGCTCTTCTTCGGTTTTCAAGTAAAGGCTTACTAATTTTCTCTACATTTTTATCTGTTCGTGATGAATGTCCAGAATATGGTTTGTCATCAATCGAGGTTTCGCCATTTATTAAACATAGAAAACACTCGTAAACTTAAGTTTTTCTCAACATCTTTGTAAGCTTTCAATACTATAATAGTTTCTACACCACTTTCTCAAGCAGGAAGCAAAATTTTATAGCCACGCATTCTCTTCAAACGTCATAGTAAGAAAAATAGAAAGGGCAAAACTCAGTTCTGTTGAAAAAAAAATTCTACGGGCACATAAAACCTTCCCGGGCGACTTACAAAGAGTTGCGCGAGACGTCCTAGCAGATGAAAAGCATATTTCATAACATATACCCAATGAAGCATTATTCTGGGAACTATTGGGTACCCTCTAGCATATTAAATATTGTTATGCATATCTAAGGTTTGAGGTTTTAACTTTAATTTCCTATAGGACTTAAAATTGCATCAGAAAACTTCCAAAAAAATTCACAATTTAAATTCATTCAAATGTGTGAATTCACATTGTCTCCGTTTCCAATTAATTACATTGTATTAATTTACTCATTGGTGAAATTTTATAATTAAACACAGAACACTTTTATATATTATAATTTGCATCAAACTTTTCTCTTGAATTTATACACAATTCTTAGCTTTCTTCTATAACTTTTTTTAGACACATTTCATTACATTTTTTTAATTTTGAATCGTAACTTATTTTAAAGGAAGTAATGCTTTCAGAAGTAAAAGAGAGTTTCTACCATTTTCGAAGAGATAATTCCATTGGATACATAAACTAATACAAGGGAGTCCTTAGCTTGTTTTCAATATTTTATCATAAGAATAACAATCATTGCGATAAAGGAAAGACATTTGACAGATGAATAGTAAAATCTTTAGACTGAAATAATTAATCAGGCAATTCCGAGAATATGTAAATACCGAAAATTAAACACATTCTGGGAACAAAGGCATGAGCTTCAACAATGAATCAAATCCTTAAGTATTAAACATTTGGCACAATTCAATCACATAAATCAGTAATTAGATCCAACGGTGATGACCCAAAATAAATTACATTACATTTATATCTGAGCTATGCCTAAAGTATTCAAAATCTTTTTTAAAAAATCCCTTCATAAATCCTGTATATAAACCATTTTCTACACATATATCTTCAGAAATTTACCAAGCCATTCTACTATTTTAATTACTTTTACATATTTTAACCATTTTACTTTAAAATATATAACTATTGAATAATTTGTATTTGTTAAACATAACCTAAAGTAGTTCTTCAGTAACGTAACTGCTATTTATTTTAATTTGAAGCAAACCGAAATTTTTGAAACATTTCTCTACAAAGAAATTAGGAATGTGCCACTTCAAAGCCACAAACGACACTTTCGACTTTAAATGGCTACATTTCTAAGAAACTTAAAATATTATTTAAAAGGAACTCTGTTATATATTTATCATTTTGGTCGTATTTCATCCTTCGACAAAATTAACTTACTTGGTTGTCAGTTACAATTAACACTTAATAAAACATGACTGCTTGTCTTGATATTTGTCATGAGTACTTATCTAATTAACTGTCTTGATTAATCTCTTCAGACAATTTTAACGCTCACGTTAAATCTCTTTTACTAATGAAGAATGCGTTAGTTTCTTGAGGCTTTCCTCTAATCAGCCATTTGGAATTCTTGGAAGTAATATTAATTCTATGGAATTTTTACTGTCCAGCTCAAATCTAGATTATTTTAGTGTAATTAAGGGCTTTCTGAAGAGCAAAAGATAATGAAGATTTCCTTGGAATAATATTTTTTCTCCAAGGTTTGAGAATATTAGTAAATATTGTAAAGAACTATGAGCCCAAAGCCGAAGCATTAAATTAAACGTGAAATTTTCAGAAGTAGGAGAAAAATAGAATTTCAAAGAAACCTCTGTAACATTTTTTTACAGTTCAATGCACTTTATAGCATTCAATAAGAAAAATATTCTATATTTGAAAACTAAAGTGGAAGTTTCAAAGAATTTAATACAATAAGATAGATGCTTGATTGTAGCTTTAATTTGAAATTATTTCTGTTCAATTTAAAGTAAAGAATTAAAGTAATAGTGCAATATATTAACTTGGTAGAAAGAACATTTATTAAGGATTTAAAAGAGTTTGTTAACAGCGAATGGTTACTAGTTTACATAATTATAGCTTTACTTAATGTTAAAGAAAAAGCAAATAGTTAAAGCCTTTTTTTAAGTATAAAAGGCTTTAATATTATTGTAAATTTTCGTAGTTGTAAATCTGAAACACTATTTGTTAAAACTTGCCTTTAAACTTTTGAAATATTAAACATATTTCTTACATTAACATCTGTGGTAACAAAGCTATTTGGCATTACAGTTTAGGAGATGAAATATGAAGTTTGATGCTGGTAGGAGAGAATTCATTAAATAAAAGAAATTTTTGTAATATATAATAAATGAAAAATCGGAATTATAAAGCTAGTGGTTCTTTCTTTTTCAAGCAATATTTTGCAATGATGTTATAGTTATTACTACTTTTGATATTTCTTTTGTGTTCAATAATAAAAGTAATTCGATAAGACTTGAAACACTTAAACTAAGGTATCGATCGCTAAACTTAAAACTCCGTTTCCAAACTGAATAGATACAGTCTAGCAACGCTAATATAAGGTATTCGGGGGCCATGGTTACTAAACCGCGGACTAAGTAAATCGAGCGATAATACAAGCTCCAAAATCGATAGGAATTTTGTACGTTATGGACATTTGTGTTAAATTACATAGTTCCTGATTAATTCTAGAAAATAAATTTATGGTCCTATTACCTGATTTTACAATATGAAAGTCAGTTACTGTTACAAAAGAATTAAAAGAAAAATGTGTGACAGAATATTTAAAATATTTAGGGATACTTGAGTTTATTGTTTCTTCAAACAATTTTTAATGGATAATTGTTTTTCTCAGTTTTGTTTCTTCTTACTTTTATTTATTGTAATGTAATCTGAGATCCCTTTTGGTTGAAATAACTTAGTAATGCGCCGTTCTGTTGTTTCGAGAGCCTTAGAATGTGTGATTTGAGTCTTTTTAGATACATCTTCCTCGTTATCGGACACATTTTATAAAAATTTTCACCTCTTAAATTTTCAGCAACAATTTGATGCTCTGTAACTGGTCCCCCACTTGTCCATGTACAAAGAGATTCCCAAGAGCATTATCCTTACGTTCTAAAAATTTTAAGTACATTTTATTTGTAGCTTTACATTAGCTGGATTAGAAATTGTTATTTGATGAAATGTCTATAATGGAAACTGGTAACTAGATGATGGAACTTTCTTTTGAAATTCTTACGTTTTGTACGAGCGTATCTTTCGGTACAAGTTACGATGAGTTTTACCATCTATATTCAATAATTTTTTTTCTGTTTTGTCTTAAAAACGTCCTGTGAATGGCTGTTATAAGTAAGCATTTGAAAATGAAGCCAACAAATGGATCCAAATTTCCCGCTCTTACGAGATAATTTTTAATTATCACGGAAATCACTATTGATAACACTTAAAATTAGATCAATACACAAAGTTTGAAGGTGAAAGTACATCTAATTTCACTGATCCTAAAATCTTCAAAATAGTGTCTTGAAAAAATCAAAATTGAAACATTTCACTTTCCGAGAAATGGTGATTCATTTGTATATAAAATAAAACGGAAAAAAAAGGTATCAATCTATGCGCTTCATATGAATTTGTGACGTAATCCGGAAAAAAGATTAATCTGAATTTCATAAAAAGAAAAAGAATTATGTCTTGACTATACCACAATGCCCATGACTGACTTCACGAGTGATTGCTTATCCAGGGAGCCATATTAAAACTAAGCGTAAAACAGTCTCACATGTTGTTCAGCTAACGAGTTCCAACTGTAGTTAGATCTATTACATTATCACACAGAAGTAAATATTAACTATAAGAGACTGTTATCACTTAAGAACTGTACATGAATGACTAATTCCCTTTTTTACTCCTCCGCTTGCTAAAGACAATATCCTTAAAAAAATTTCATTGAAATGAATCGAGAAAACGTCAGAAATTAAGAAATTATAATAATTTTAAAAAAAAACATTTTCGAAAAATGTGTTCTATTTGAAAAATATTATTATAAATAGAATGACAAAATGCTATATAAAATGATTAATTACGTTACTTATACAAACTATAAGACGCAAGAAACCAAAATAATTTTTGCATATAGATGGCTGACAATAAATAGCTTATTTAACGCATTCTAAATGAGTATATGTATAAACTATATGGTGTTGCACATTACAAGGAAATGGTTTTTGAACTAGGTGTTCAAAACAATGTTTCTTAGATGAATATTATTTCCCATTTCGAAACATATAGGTTCTTTTTAATACATCTATTGCTATATCCCTTGAATACCTAGGAAAATAATGGTCTTCAAATTCTATGCAATGGTTTTAAGCTTGTTGGTGCAATATTTAAAGTACCTTGTAGAAAACAATTTGGTGTAGTGAAATCAAGGCTCCTGAGAATGAAAAGCTTCTGTAAATTACTCTTTCTCCGAAAATTGTCATTAGCAATTTTTATACTTTAGCATGATGATTTACTGGCTGCACGTGATGTGGTCTCATTTTACTACCGCCATTTCTTTGGTATATTCTCTACACTTGGGAGCACAAAGACTGTCATCAGTGAACGCCTAGAAGACGTCTTCTGAAATTATAACTCTTACATACCCTCTGACTTTTATATTTTCATAGTTACATCGGATAAATTTTGCATTCTATGGAGTTGTGTTTTTCGTCATAATTGAAATACAATGCATTTATTTTCAGATTTTGAAACCTAACCCCAAAAATAGTAATTTTCATAGTACAATTCAAAAAATTATAATTGTTCTATTTATTTTATTTTTCTTAATACTTTGAATTTACTTTTATTGATGAAGGTACTCAAAATATACTTTAACGTTTAAATTAATTTTAACATTTGTTTAAGAGTTCTGAATAACAATTCTTAGATATTTCTCTATTTGAAGTAAAGGAACATTTTAAACATGTTATCAATGATTTGATTTAAATGAGAATCTGTGTATCCTTAACATTCTAATTAAAATAATATTAATGATTAATTATAGAATACAAAGTTTGAAATTGCAATTTTAGTTTTACGCTAATCCACAATAAGCTAATCCAGTTAAATGAATCATTGAATTGCATTCTCAATTAGTATATTTCAATGAAGAATAATCCTAGACTTTTCATAAGCAGAAATCGATTTCGAGATGCGTTTATGGAACGAGATGCCTTATAAAAATTCTTCAAATTTTATTAAAAGAATTCAAAAAATCTTAAAAATACATTCCCGTAATCAACCTTAGTTTATTGTGCTGCCTCTAGTCAAATCCAAGAGCATTAAACAAAACAACCTCTTTCAGATTTTTATCAAAGTATTTTAAATCTAATTTAGCAGTAAATCAAAGTATTACGAGGTGAAATTGGAAAGAAATCATTCAAATAAAAACTTCTCTCTTTTCAATTCTCTATCTTTCTGTATCTCGCAAGCGACATCGTAAATATACAAAGAATATTATCATTACTTATGCATATGAAGAGCAGAGTTCTTGATTAAATATAAATGACAAAATTCCGCCTCCGTAGCAACACGAATAAGCCGGTTCTTTCTTTATCATGTTTTCAACATTTCAACACCTTTGATTTGATGTACATGTTTCCTAGATTTTGAACGGAATGCTATTATTTATTCATGTTATTGGTAAAACTTTATATTTTTACTGGAATATGATATCAATAATTGCCAAGGTATTTTTAATAGAAAAAATAGGAATGTTTCTTTTTCGATATTCTCGTACACTTTTTACGCATTTGATGGATCTGTGAGGATCTATCTGTTTCAAATAAAACTCAAAGAAGAATTTTTATTTTCAATTACAGTATGGTAAATGCTGTAGAACAATTTAAAAATAATTATCACATTTATATTATAATGCATCAGGGAATATATTAATTCAAAAATTCAATACATTCTTACATACAGTACTAAACTGTATTTTCGTAATGCTAAACATTTTCAAGATGCAAACAAAAAAGTTAAGAGACTTCTTAAAATTATTCAGAATCGGACAAAAAAATTTTTGCTTTTTTAGCTAGAGAAGGTATTGAGTGGAAATTCATCCCATCTAGATCCCCAAATTTGGACTTTGGAAATACACAGTAAAAGCTTTTAAATATTTTAAAGAAGTTGTTAGTGCTACTAATTTAAATTTTAAAGAATTTTTAACGGAAGTCAAGCAGATTAAAGGAATTAGGGACTCAAAATCTCTCCCACCCCCAAGCCCTATGTTTGCTAATGAAGATGATTTAGAAGTTTTAACCCCTGCGTAGTTTCCTACTAGAAAAAACCATAACTTGTATTTCTGAAACAGATTTCTCCTATGTAAAGGATAACAGATTTAAATAATTGGTAAATATCAACAAAACTAGTGTAGTTAATTTGGAAAAAGTGGTATCATAATTGTTTGAGTGAACTTCAGCAGCACATTATATGGAGATTTGAAAAGAATAATGTTTAGATTTGCGATTTAGTGTTACTATTAGAAGATAACTTACCAAATGTACAAATGATTATTAAGTAGAATTATTGATGATGATTGATTAATATGTGTCTTCAATTTTTGTGACATCTTTTTTCGACCCAGTCCTCCAAACTTTACAGCCCATTAGTTAAGAGAGGGGGTACCAGCTGTGGTGTGGACCTCGTCACTTGACCGAGGCTCAAAATTACGAGGTCCTTCGCCAATAGCCCTCGTGTTGCTTCTTGTGCGACGTTAATAAAACCGAATAACCAACCAACTCTGCAGATGATCCTTTATCTCAGCAGAAACACTTTCAAGCACTTTCTGCATTTCTTTATGAAGGGAAAAGGTAAAAATTGCTTTCTCTTGCTGTCATTTCAAACAAACTCAGTTTTCCTTTGAATGATTTTACTCACGGGAAAGAAATCTCAAATTCATTGCGAATTTTTCTGTGATTTGAATAGCTATGTTCAATGAGGGAGTGAACTTAGAATTGATGCTATTATATATATTTTAACATGTGTGTGTAAAATACTTCCTATTAAAAGAAAATAAAGTGTATTCGTTAGAAATTATCAGAATAAATTTGGATTGTCTTGTATAGGACTTGTGTTTTTAAGTGCTGGGATCGTTCTTGCATTTGAACGACAATCAACCATCTAACAATAAATTCTAAATTATCGGTAAATTTAATTGGTTAAAGATCTTGAAGATGTAGAGCATTTAGAAGATTTTCAACCGAAGTATTTATGCTTCTTGAAAGTTAAACTTTTTCAATGTCTTAGATAGGATCAAATATTCAAATAATGCGTGCAAGTTTATTCTCGAAACTATTTGTTTGATGCATATTTCTTAAATTTAAGTTAAAGATCCTTTCTGATAGCACAGTAACTATGTCAACTAGGGATTTTATCAATATAATAATGAGAAAAAATGTATATTCTAAATTGATCACATATTGTATTGTAATTCTAGAGATGAAATAATATAATTTGCATAATTACATCTCATACAAATTATAGTTCATTAAAATAATTTATATGCTATCAAATTTAAACAAAGTTGTCAGAATGGGAGGGTGAATGAAACATTCGTTACATTTCTCTGATACGAAAACTTCTCAATGACCTATAGAAAAATTTGGAGAGAAAAACCGACAGAATCGAAGGAGCTTAAGTGACGTCACATGATTCCAGCCAATCTGTTCATGCTCATTTTTGTTGCCAAATTTTTCTTCTCAGAGGAATTTCTTTAAAAATATATACATGTTAACAAACTTAACACAAGTGAGTGAAAAGGAACATTTGATATAAAAGCATCTATATCTTTTAAGAAAAAGAATTTTTTTTTAATTTTTGAAAAATGCTTGTGGAATAATTTTAGAATTATCATTACTTGATTATTGAATTTGGAAAAAGTGCACAGAATTTACAACAACATGTATGAACATTGATATCAACTTTGATGTGTTGTCCGATCTCTATTTGTAAGGTGAACACAACGGACTCCTAATCAAAAGGTAATTAATATCACAGAAGAAGATTGGGTGCCACACATGCTATCTGAAAGTGCTTATTAAGAGTTAAAAAAAAGAGTTTAAATTGATAAACATAAGTTGACGATCTGATATCTAATAGAAACAACAAAGAAGAAAATGGATTAGTGAACCGGAAAACTTCGATGTGGTTTCTCTCTTGGATTACTTTTCAGTGCTACTTTACGTTGTCGGTAACAGAAGGAATTGAGTTTCTTTCAACTTCACTTCACTTCAGATGCTTTGCCTTGCCTTGCCAGAATAGCCGGCTCGTTCTCATAATTGTAGAGTGACGGTGGGCTGGAACATTGGGTGCTCACAAGTTGCCATGGACTTCAGCGAAAAATCTTGTGATTTCCTGTGACCATCCTAAATTTAGTCTATAATCGATTTCACGATACTCACCGGGATGTTAGTAATTAAATTGTAGGACATATTTAATGCTAATCAAATTCCTATCAATATTTTTAAGTTATACCTTTAGAGAGTATGATAAATAAATTCGAAAAAAGTTATATTATATACTTCGAGAAGAATCTTTGCTAAAGAAATTCAAAGCAATATATAAACACAATTAGCACACATTTTCCAGTGAAAGCATGTGATAAAACAGTTTTAAGAAGTCTTCCTTGTTTTTCGAAACTAAAACTGAGAACAATTTCTCAAATACTTAAAAATAACGTAGGAATAGTTCGTTTTCCTTTATTTTTTATCTTTCGCACTGGAGAGAGATAATTATAATATTTCCCCTTCCAGTGAGAGACTGTTAACTATATACATTTTCTGTTATTTTATTTAGATCCGGAAGTATTCCTTGAAGTGCGACTATTATCACATTAAATTTAGCACCATTTCTAAAAATAAGTTTTTCAGTAAAAAAGAACAAGTTTTGTTCTAAATTCACTTCAGTTACATCAGAAAAAAAATACGTTTCTTGATCTTTTTAAAGTTTTGAAATTTAATTCAGATGAATTTTATACTTTAGGAGGAGATCCGATTTTAAGAAATATTCTACTTCACTGAACTTTTATTAAGAGATAATTATTGAGGCGTTATCGAAACATTTTTCTCTTTAACAGATAATTGTCTTAGTGAAATTCGATTTTTATATTGAGATAACACTAACCTTCTTAAGAAGGAAACCTTTAATATAGGTCTGGTGTATTTGTAACAAATCTAAATAGTAGTCGACTGAAACGTATCTTAAAATACTGAGAAGATGCTGAGAAGAGCATAAAGAGCTGACGTAAAAGTATCCCGATTGAAAACAAAATATTTATCAACACATTTTTTGAATTTATTTTAGTGGTGTCTCAGATAAATAACATTAATTTACGAAATAAAAATTTGTATCAGGGTCCTTGTATAAAATTATAATATTTTGATAATATTAGTTCTGTTATGTGTGGGATAGTAAAATAATAACTTACCTCTGCCAATAAAGAATTTATACCATTTTGAAAATCTTTTCTTAAAATTGGTTTGCTTAAAAAATTCTTCATTCACTGAAATTTCTTTCCGTGTTGAGTCTTAAAGTTTCTGAAATTATAAAGCGGTTAGTTATATTTTTGTAAAACAAGATTACTGTTTCGTTGAAATTATTCTTAAATTATTTGATCGCTATCTTATACTATCATTCAAAATTCAATGATGCTTCATTGTTATGTAAATCAACCATTTAAGGCACCAATTATTCGGCATAAAGCCATCCTTTATTTTTGTAACAAATGAAGATTATCATTTACAAAAAAGTTAGAGTTCCATGCAATTCCATCAAATGAAATAAGAAAACCACAGGAATGGATACAAAGAATGATGCCTTAATGTAAACTCAATTTTTATAAGCTTCCATTACACTTACTTATAATGAATAATGTCCGTTGCCGTGAAATCTAATCTAAGAAAATGACGCGAAATGGAAGCGTCACCCAGTTGCAACAGAATAAAATGTACGGGATGAACATGCATTGAAAAAGAAATAACTGTTCGCTCAAAACATTCGGATGAGTTTATTCCAGATCTTGATCATTATATATAGGAAATAAAAAGGTGATGGTACATCTTCACCTTAGTTGCAAGCCGTTACAGAGAATGGCATAACAGATAAACTGCAATTTTGATGTTGATGTGGCAATTTTGATACTAATGTTCATACGGATTTCTCACCAAATACTCTTCACAAACTGTCAGACTAAGAAGGAAGTATTCTTCGATACTTGCAGTTTCTTCTCCCCTCAAACTCAGGTAGACTCAAGTAATTTCCTTCTAATTGAGATCTGTAAATATGTTTGATGGATGAAATAATGATTCTTATTCTGATTTCTTGTAAATCTTTGAGAGAACTAGGATGTTTTTTTCCGAGACTTTAATGTAACAGAGACACTGACATGCTTCATATATTATATTATTTTTAATTTTGCCTTAAAACGTTAGAGGACCTTTCGCTAATTCCATAAGTGTAATACTTATTTGTATAGTTAATTTAAAATTTCTTATTAATTAAGGGCTAAGCTAATTATTTAGATATTAAATTAACTTTAACTTTAAATTTATAAATAAACTTTAAAATTATAAATAAATGTTCCATTTTATGGGAAAAAATGTCTTTATATGCGTTTATCTTTAATGCGTTAATCAGATTTTTTTTTGGGGGGGAGGGTACAATTTCCATAAAATTTACTTTATTAGCAGTTCTAATTCTCTCCACCTTATACAATTATTGATTTTTTTCCTATATACACTGCAGGCCATTAAAATTGCAACATCCTGAAAGAAAGTAAATACAAAAAAGATATTTATTGCATATATACAGTATGGCAAAAAGACAAAATGATTAAATTTTCAAGAATTTTAGTGGTTTATAGGTGTGCAAAATTATCAGAAACAGCTGCCATCCATAGCAGCTAAAACGGCACTTACACGGTTAGACATGGAGTCGAACTAGGCTTAGATGACAGAAGCCGGCCACACTTAATCAATCGTATTAGTTGGATAGGGGTAGTAGGTCAGTCTCTCAGTAACTCATGACCAGATGTTTCCAATGGGTGATAGATCGGGAGAGCTTTCAGTCTAGGTGAATAATCGAATATCCTGTGTATCGAGAAAAGTCAGAAGACGACGAGCAACATGTGATCTTCCATTATCTTGTTGGCAGATGGTATTTGGTAGGCCTCGAAGATAATACACTTCCACTGAACGTAAGATGTCAGAAATGTACCGATCAAATTACCATCAATCTGAACTAGAGATAAGCTTGTCGTGTACCCAATGGCTACCCAAACCATCACAGCAAGTACAAGGTCCGTATGCCGATAACGAATGCAAGCAGGGGATTAGTGGTCTCCTCGGAGCCTCCACACACGTATACGGCCATCAGAATACTACCCTAACAATCGGGAATCATACGAAAAATCATTGTGTGAATCATTGATCCGTCTTTGTCATTCGGTGCATCAGAGTCGCCATCTCTCTATATACTGTACTAACTGATACCAGCCCACTTCGCTGGGAAAAAGATAATATTATATTTAGGAACCTAAACGTAAAATATCAAGAAAAAATTTTCAATTTTTAAACGATAATGAAAATCTAAAGTTAAAATTTTATTAAATTGATTGTCTGTAATAATGGTTATCCAGAACTTCGCGTGTTGATAAAATATTGCTTTTTGAAGGGAAAAAATACAGTTGAAGCAAAAACTTGGCTTGATGCCAAGTTTCTGGACACTGCCCCAGGAAATTCAACCATCAAGGATTGGTATGCTAAGTTGAGACGTGGTGAAATGAGCACCAAAGACGGTGAACGCAGTGGACGCCCAAAAGAGGTTATTACCGACGAAAACATTAAAAGAATCCACAAAATGATTTTGAATGACCGTCAATTGAAATTGAATGAAATAGCAGACACTCTAAAGATATCAACTGAACGTGTACATCAGATCATTCACGAATATTTAGGTATGAGAAAGCTCTGTGCAAAGTGGGTGCCGCGCGAGCTCACTTTTGACCCAAAACAACGACGAGTTGATGATTCGGAGCAGTGTTTGAAGATGATCAAGGGTAATAAACCCGAGTTTTTGCGTCGATATGTGACAATGGATGAAACATGGCTCCATCATTTCACTCCGAAGTCCAATCGATGGTCATCCGAGTGGACTGCACATGATGAACCCGCTCCAAAGCTTGGGAAAAAGCAACAGTCGACTGGCAAAGTTATGGCGTCTGTATTTTGGGGTGCGCATGGAATAATTTTCATTGACTACCTTGAAAAAGGAAGGTCCATCAACAGCGACTATTACATAGCATTATTGGACCGTTTGAAGGACGAAATCACATAAAAACGGCCCAATTTGAAGAAAAAGAAGGTGTTAGTTATCTCTCCTCTCCGGCGTTAGTCAAGGGAGGGCGTGTACATCCTGCATGCCGTGCAGTATGACCCTCAGCCAACTATTTGTTCTATATTTGCAAGATAATAGTTACATTTATATCAGTGCGTTGGGAAATATCACGAAACAATAATACACCCCCTCGGTAGGCAATGATCATGCCTCTACCGATCTCCAACACACGTGGGTAAGCATTTTGTCTTCTTATTCGAAGCATAACACGAGCCAACTCCGACCTTACAAAGCCGTTTCCGATTGAGAAATCCACTATACAACTTTTCTTTAATGCAGTGCTCCATATGTCGCTTCTCCCTCCTGTGTCGTCTAAATGAGCTGAAATACTTGTCATTTGCATATCCCAAACACTTCTTTTTTCGAGGGATTTTGACGTTCCTAAAATCATTCCTTCCTGGTGTTTCTATTTTAATTGCAAGTAGTAAAATAAGCATAATTTTATAATAAATAGCTATGCTATAAATTACATTATCACATCATTCGTATAAAAATGAAAGGATATTTGAATTATAAAATTTGAATTTTATTAAATAAATATTTTGAAATTACAATTATAATACATAATATTACATTCATAAGTATTCTGGAAAGTTCAAAATTTACAAATTAGGTTGATATTGTACAATATGTACCTAAAAGTAAGAACACGAATAGCGAACTTAAATAAAGCTTTAATTATTAACTACTCATAGGCATATACTTACGAATAAATATATGAATTTCTTTGCTTAAAAATATACATAAATATATGATATCTCAATGATAAAATATAATTTCCATTGCTTTAATATAAGAAAGTGAGGATTAATTAAACTTTGTACAAAATAAACTAGTTTATCCTTTGTCCTAGATAATTTTAAGTAACGGAAAATTCAGTAGGAATTCTTTATGGTGATAAAATATTAAAATATTAAGTAATTTTGTCTATAAGTTTTTAATAAAATGTATGATGTACATTTGTTTTCAGAAATAATGAAGAGGAAAATAGTTTTAGAATTGAGTTCGAAATTCGTTTAAAAAACGCACGTTTAAAAGATATTAAATTTTAAAACTGTTCAAAAGCATTCGTCACATAAGCATAGAAAGGAATCTTAGGCCTTTTATAACCAATTTCGCGTATACCTCCTTCTAAATATAATTAAGATAAACTTCGAAACGATCTGTTTAGAGCAAATCCATAGCCTTAATAAATGTGTTTATCAGTAAGTCCATTTCATTTAATGACTTGGCTAAAGGATAACAATAATTTGATGCAACTGGTGAACAAATAAAAGCTAATCTTTCAAAAAATATTCTAATAAACTTAATTTTCAGTTTTTATGAGTAAATGTATTTTTTTTTTCAAATTTGGCATCATTCTTATAAATTATTTTTATCTGTACAATGTTAGTTCTGTTTTGTTATAAGTTACGCTCAACGTTGTTTTGATAAATAAAAAAATTGATTTTTTTTTTCTAATATTAACTTGACTTATACCTTGCATATATTTTTAGAACGAAAAAATTGTAAATAAAATCTCATTCTATTCATACTATACTTATGAAAGTGATACAAAAAGTACACGTATTATTAATGGTAAATTGACTATTAAGTACGAGAAAAATAAATGAGGTAGCTCCCTATAGTATTTTATATTGATAATTCTTCCTGTTTCTAAAAGTCCATGAGTATGACGGCCTTCGCGACTTAAAACTCACTGCCATAACTTTTCCGGTTAATCAGAGTATCATCACCTTCTTTGGAGAAGATTTAGGGATGGAAAAGAATTTTGATTTAGCAACAAAGGGCATCTAAATCAAAACTACCCTATGAGTCAGGGTTACATTTATTCTAGAATCTTTTAACAGATGGCAGTACACAATGGCAATACTTACTCGCCTTCTCAACGTCATATGTCTTCTTTCATTGACTGATTAGTTATTTAATAACGTCTTTTTTAGAAGAAGCATGAGACCTATTGACGACGCTTCTCGTAGTTTCGAACTTTTGTAAAGTGTCAAAAACGACTCCTGAGTTTGTATTTTCCTCCGTAAATATTCGCATCACACCAACAGGAAGACTTGGAACCTCAGGAGACTTAACTTGCATCATCTTTACTATAGGGTAAGTCTTAAACGGCATCAGGGCTCATACCCACAACTCGACGATAGCGACGCAACCATGACCCTTCTGCTATCGCAGCTGGGACAAAAAGAGTAACTTTTAGAATTATTCTCCCATCATTCTGATGCGAACAAATCAAACTTAACTGTAGTTCCTTTAAAATTCTTAATAACATATTTTTAAATCACCGCAAACCTCTCAATTTAGAATGTAAAAACACGTCAA
Source organism: Nephila pilipes (assembly GCA_019974015.1). Lineage (NCBI taxonomy): Eukaryota > Metazoa > Arthropoda > Arachnida > Araneae > Nephilidae > Nephila > Nephila pilipes. The sequence continues at coordinate 17,319 of BMAW01070564.1, read as the reverse complement.
CTATTCCATCAATGTACTTCAAGAAATTAAAAGGTTTTCTCAAATGTGATTTCCTAGACGAAAGATAAAATACCATAAGTGCATTTTACAGGATCAAATACACACTTGTCCTTCAATTTCATCAGCCCAAAACACTCACTCTTTACTTCATTCCTTTTTTAAACACTTCCCTGTGGAATTCTTAGCTTTGATTGTAACAGTTGAATCTTAACCGTCAGCTTAAGTCCTCTCCGCTAAAGGCTTCTGTCTGCTATAAAAATCAACGACGGGACCTCTTTGTAGAAAAAATATTGACGAGAAAAAAAAAACATTTTATTGATTCTACCTTTCTTTCTAAACAACCACCTTGTCGGACACTTACTTTTATGTCCTCAATTTTATACAAGTAAACTCGTAAAGACACAACTTCAAATATCCCAACTCAAGACCTATGTCTACCCCGAAAAGAAAAGAAGATTGTATACAAATGAACAAGGAAAGAAAAAAAGAGATGTAAAAGAAGGAGATAAAAAAGAATCTTCAAATGTTACCTTTTCGCCCATTTCTTGAGTCTAGGGATTTTCATCTTCTTTTAAATTCTTCCTTGATACGTTGACAGGAAGGACGCTTGAGGACTTCAATCGATGAGCCAACCAATACTTTCTCGCGATATATATCCAATTTTCGTTTCATTAAACTTACATACTCAGTGCGTCAAGACGATAATACATCTTCAATACAGAATTTTATGCCAAGATATCTATTTTTTAATTTGATTATATTTTAAAATTCAATATTTTATTTTCAAAAATTTTTGAATTTTGCTTCTATCTTATTTAGAAGCTGAGTTACAGCTCTGTTTTAATATATTACTTGATCATGAATTTCTCTGAGAGGAAAGCCTCTCAGAGCGACACTTTTCATTAAGCAAAACACAATTTATCATAATGTTAAACATCGGTGAATTTGAAATTGTGTATATATGTGTTTTTGAAATATTTGTACGTAGAATAGACTTTATTCCTGAAATTTGATATTGATTAGATTTTTTTATATTGCAATAAAATGAACATTGCTATGACTTTTGAAAAAAATTGCGGTGTTCAGAACTCGAAGTACTATAACTATCTACAAAGGGTTGTGTTAGAAAAAGTGTAATCTATTCTGTAGGTAAAATTATATTCTTTATTATTCAATTAACAAAATGTCAAGGCATTTATTTCCTTTTGAGTTACCTTGCTTTGCAGAAAGTCTTAATTTTTGATTATATTTGTACAAAATGCCCTTTTGACAGTAAAAATATACATTGACAAAAATAGTTTTGGGTTTTTTTCTAATTTTGAAGCCCCATCAGGTCATAAGGTATGTATTTGTAAGCAAAATTTTGTTAATTCGAAACACTTTTCTTCGAAGGTGTACAATTACCTTAAGATATTATACTACAACTAACGAATTTGTGCATTTCTGAAGACATAATTACCAATTTTAAAAATTAATCTAACTTTTATCAAGATCTGCTCATTTTTCTAAAGGCTGAATAAAGTGCCTACTAAGAAATTATCAGATAACTTGAAAAAATTGGAATAAGTCACATCAGAATCGTCTGTCTGTATTGTAAGAGTCGTCTTCTTTGAAAGTGGGGTAAGTCCATTTTATATTATATGGAGATATTAAACAGTTTTTAATAGAAAGTTTTGAAAAATATTGACATATGTGTGTGCTAATGTGCCTTTTTTTAAAAAAAAAATATTAAATAGGTTTAAGATTGTAATGTGAGATCATTTTTAAAGTATTAATTTATACATTTGAGGAGCTCAAATTGACTTACACCACTTTCAAAGTCAACAAAATGTGTAAATCGTACATTTATGAAATATAAAATATGGGTTTTCAACTGAATCGAACTAATTTCCTTTTGAATTTTTCAATAAATATGCCAAAAAATGTTTTATTTCAATATTTTTTCAGGATTTGCCGTTTGAATGACTTTAATTCCAACTTTATATTAATATGTACCTTTTTAAATTCTTATCGTTGTGAGAAAGTCTGAAAATACTCATGATGTTTTGGAGACATATAAAATAACAGAAGCATCGCTGAATTTTTCAGATGTTATAAGTTTGACAACATGATATAAAGTTTCTGGTATTATATTTTCATATTTTCGTAGTTTTCCTCGTCTGGGGGTAAATCTAGTGTATTAAACTCCGTATTTTCATCAAATGAAGTTTTATACTGAATAGTATGCTGGGTTTTAAATTCTTTTTGCAATTTAATATAAATTTAATTTTTAATAATTAAATGTAAATAAATTTAATTGTAATTTAATTTAATTTAATTTATCGTAAGATTTTTGTTACAATGCATTAGGATGATTTTTATGAAATAATATTAATAAAATATCAAAATTAATTAAAATGTAGAAGGAAATCTATCAGAATGTTTATTTTATAATACCTACCTGAATCACTGTCCGATTCTAAGATGACATGACCCATTTCGAATGTTATGTAATATAAAATAAATTTTATAAAACTAACAATTAGTAATTTTAGAAGTATTCTTACTTATTTTTTTTCGAGTTAAGTGAACAAACAGAACACGCTGCCAAGTTTTATACTCTATCATAAACGTGGTAATTATCGAAATTGCAGTGACAAAAAAATTTTTATGTCATTAATAGTGTTGCCATACATTTGAAAATGAACAGAGAAATCGTATAGTATAACTTTTTAAATAAACATTATGTCTTAACAAAAAGTGGACTTGTAACACTTTCGAAGAAATTATATATGTAATTTCATTAACTATGTAAATTTATATTGAAAAAATGAGTAAAGCTAGAAGGATTTTCTCGAGAGAACTATTCATAGATAAAAAGATCGTACATTGAAAATCACTTTGCATTCATTGTTATCATTAACTAAATTTTTTTATCGAAAATGGACTTAAACCACTTTCAAATATATCAGCTCATAAAACTCATCGTTAGTTTGTAATAATAAGGGGTCGGACGGATGGGAAGGAACGGAAGGAAGGATTGACATCTCTAAAACAATTTAATTTATTAATAGAAGCTCAGCTACAGAACAGATCTATCCTCTCTCTCTCTCTCTCCCCTCTCTTCTCTCTCTTTCTCTTCTGAAAGCTTATACAATATATATATTAGTCTTAATTAAGCATGATCACGTTCTCTTCTTCGGAGGAAGCATTCTAATAAAAATAATTTCTAAGGACTGAAAATTCCCCTAGAGGACTGCTAGTGACAAGGTCACGGATAGACCTGTCACAAGTTTTTAATGACTTGGTTTTGACCACCACCGCCATGCAAGTTTTGATTGTATTATTCATGATTTATTTCAAAACGCAGTGGGGTAAAAACGTTGTCTGAGGGTGAAGTGAGTAAAGAAATTTTATTAGCATATTGGTAAATCTGAAAGAAAAATAGGAAGAGAGGTTAATGAAGCGTTCTAAAACTGCCAATCACAATGCCATAATTAGAAAAGACGAAACAAATCAAATAAAACGATCTGGAAAAAACGGATTTATGACAGTACGGGATGATCGACAATTTTTCTTTAATCAAATACTGATATAAAATTTATGAGAATGAAACAAGAAAATAATATCGAGAAGAAAATCTAAAATGGGCTAAAAATGTCACGTTATGGAGCAATGAGTGAAAACATAATATTTTCTGGTGATAAGTAGTTCAATCGTGACGATCTCAATGGCTTTTAAAACTATTAGCATGACTTGAAAAAGGAACGGAAAGAATGTTTTAGTCGACAAATGGAAGATGGATCAGTAAAATGGCTTGGAAAGTCTCAGGATTATGCGATTTACATTGAATTTCGAGACGAATGGACTCTGCACAATATCAAATTATGCTCTAGGATCATATGATACCGCTTGGGCCCTTATTAGATGATATTAAATGGATATTTCAGTAAGACAATGCCTCTTGTCATACATCTAAATCCTCCCAGGAATGGCTAAAAAAAGAAAGAAAAAATGTTTTTCTATGTTCAAGTCAATGTCCTGGCTGGAAACCCTGGAGTATATTATGCTGGAACATTTGGGGTATATTATGTTGCAAAATTGATGCTACTAATAACGAGTTTTCATTAGATCATGATCTGAAAGAAACCATTGTAAGAAATGGTACAATATTTCTAAAATTGAATTTAACCATTTGGATATTTCAAAGAAAAAAGGCGTTTGCAGTATCAGGAAAAATGGAGTATTAACATATATTATTTTAATACTTCTTTTATTTTAGTTTTTAGACAAGTAGTTTTATAATTTGCTACCAATGCTTCTTTATTTATTTCTAATTTTTATGTTAACTTAATCATTTATTACATTATTCAATATCACTGAAACTGAGAAAAAATTTATTATAATAAATATGTTGTAATACCATATTTCATTTATTTAAATTATATATTTGGAACATTTATTTTTTTCATAACTTTCAAAATTCAAATGGTCTTGTAATTTCTTAAAGGCACATGGATATGCGTAGGAATGTAAGTGGCGTTCCTACAAGAGAAAATTTTTAAATTTATATATGATGCTCTATTTTTGTTTTTATGTCAAAAGCAAAATACTTTTTAGGAGCCTTAAGAGTTGCATTTTTCTCCCTCTACCTTTTCCTTCTTTTTGGCTTAGGCTGTTTGGAGTGTTTTCAAACAAGACTTATAATACGCATGAAAATTTATTTTAATTACTTGAGACTAAAATTTTTCTGAAAAAGAAATATTTTGTCCTTAATTTCAAGCGGTTTGATTAAAAAAAATTTTTAAAAAAAATTTATTGCTCAAAATATAAGCGAGTGTTAAAAATATAATGTTATTATAGAACATAAATATGCACTGCACTGGAATTGAGCGAGTCTTGAGGACAAAATCTTATGGATATGAATGTAGATTTTGTTCTTAAATAAAAACATTTCCGCAATTGAAACTTTCAACTTTGTTTTTAGACGTATTCTAAATAATTCATGTGTAAGTTCCAAAAATATACTTTTAAAAAAAATTCTAAATAATTTCAGCATTACATTTCAAATCTACGTCGAAAGCGCTTGTATTTATATTCTCCCACATTTCAAAAAAATGATACGAATACCCGAGAAATTAATAAAAACAAAAATTTGTTTTCTGGGCTTAACATATTAGTATTATGTTTTTCTAATGGTTTTTAATGAATGCTTGTTAAAACAAAAGCGAAATATGTAAATTGAAAGTGTGATTTTCTACAAAAAGAATGGTTGACAAATTAAAATTTCATCTTTTCTGCTCATGTGTAATATAATGTCTCACGATAATATAACATTTTTACGTAAATGAGAAAACAATGTAACAATTAATGGAATGTTTTATTTTCAGTTGGATATTTAGTTGTACTAAGCAAAAATTACTCCTGCTGTATTTCTGAACACATTTTATTGCGTTCCGTTTTTGCATTTCATTTGAATTGTGAATTAATTTTTTTACGTCCCATTTGATCCTATAATTCTAAAAACACAAGTGTCATTTTCCACATGAAACTAATAAATAAAAAGAAAAAAGAAGGTTTTATGATAATACATTTATTATTTTAGCTTTGTTTTTTACGAATGCGTTTAATAAAAATAGAAATTGTTAGAAACAAGCTTTACATCCATGAGTATAAAGTACAAGTATCTTTTGAATGCATAATGAAGCTCCCTAAATGGTAACATATTTAAACAGTTATTTCTGAACCATTTGTTAAAACACTAGAATTAATTATTAGAAATCAAACCAAAAAAATGCCTCCCTATTTCTTAGGTCTTCCATCATCTTAAATCACAAACTTATTCCCTCTAACTTAAATTTTAAGTAAAGATATATCAAATTTGAATCAATTAAAACAGCCACAGTTTGTCTAATTACTTATTTATTTTATGCTATTATGAGAAATGCACTCTCTCAGTTCACAGTCCCTCAATATGTTTATTAACAGAGTTTACGTAAAAAGAAAATATCAAGCTCACTCCGATATTTAGGTCCAAGAAGATGATTACGTAGTTACGGCAAATCTTCAGCTTTTACAAGGCATATCCTTCAAAATCAAGTTACATTCACACATACACAAGTATGTTACGTGCACATTTCAATTTCTTCTCTCTCTCTTTCCCTCTTGCTTCTCTTCTACTAACTTCAGTATAAATTATATATTTTTAATTAATTATATATCCCTAAAGTAACTAATGAATGAACGCAAACGGCTCATCGTTACAACCAGATTAGTTTTATTACTTCATCATTAAAATTCATACTCCTAGAATGTTTACAATACTGACATTATATATCTGATATCAAACTGAGGTACAGAAATATTCTACTAAATTATTCACTTCAATTAAAATAAAAAAAATTACTAAAATGAAATTGATAATTAAACTGATTGATAACACATCGATCAATAACTCCAGAGACTAACCCAGAGATGGCGCTCGTAGTAAACCAGTAACCAGGTCTTTCTAGAGTACTAACCTTTGCTTGAAACGTGTCAAAATTTTAAGGCGATCGGACCAGGAAAAAGGTTTTTTGAAGTGAAGTGAAAAAGGTTTTTTCCAAGTGGGTGCCGCGATTGCTTTCGATGGAACAAAAACAGCAACGAGTCGATGATTCAGAAAGCT
>BMAW01070562.1:0-11644 GCA_019974015.1 Nephila pilipes | reverse complement strand
ATTAAAAAATTAAATTAAATAGTAATAAAACATAACAAAAGCAAAAATATTCTTTCAGTAACAAAAGTAAAAACAGATATATATATAATATACATTTGAAATAAAGCTAATTTTTTTCGGCATCTTCATTAAAAATCATCCATGTACTTTTTTTCATGTTACTTTTCTATATGAAAAAAAATTAACTTTTTAAAACTTTTTTTTTTTAATTTCTGTATACAATGATAAAACATTAAGCATTCATAAGAGAAAAATTTTGAAGAAAAATATTTTTTAAGAACTTTCTTGCAAATTCTTCAAATGCTTCCTTTGATAAAAGCAAAATTAATTGTTAATATAGATTGTTTTAAGAACAGAGTGACATTGTTCAATTTTATGAACCATATCACCTCGTTGCCCATATCATGACAATTCAAACCACGTATTAAATTTAATACGAGGTTTAAAAGTTATATAAACCAATTAAGTTAAATGAAATAACGTTGAAAAATTAAAAGTATTGTTTTTATTTGGAATTATCAATTTCATTTACTATTCACTATTATTATTCTGAAACTATTGGTGGAAGCATTATATGAAATAGAAGGAGGGATTAAAATAACCTCCAAATTTAGAATATTGATAATTTACGTGTAAATTATTATAATTAATTAATTTGATGTCAATATCTGAAAACCAAGTGTTAGGATTATAATTATAGATAAATACATAACTCAGCAACGCAGGAAAAGTTTCCAATATTATTAAGTAAATGTCTACCTTTTTTGGTTAAAAAATTACATATGGAATTATTTTATATAAGACGGCTTCCTTCGATACCTATGATATTAGCCATGTTTAAATGTTCCGCGTCTCTACGGAGTTGCATAAGTATTCCAAGACCCAAATAGATTCTAGCTGCGCAATCTTCATCGCGTTGAGGAAAATTTTGCTGAAAATTGAGTAACAATGACTCGAAGATACTTTGAAGTACTGAGAATCAAACCTCAAATTCCATTGATCTCACTATATCTAAATTATTTCTTTAGAGTTGCCATAAATATAATATTCTCACCGACAATTGGAGAACCACTGCTCCGATAAATATGAATATCTTATAAGAAATTCAATAGATGCAACAAGGGAAAGTGCAAGCTGCTCTAAAAATGTGATGAAAAGATCGCGCTTTAATGTACTAGACTATGATGAAAAGGTGTTTATCAAAATAATGCAAACACCTTAGACTTATAAAGAATTCTTTATTAGTATGGTGTAGGATCATCTTTTGTATGTAATACAATTTGGATTCGCTTAGGAATTGATTCTTACAAGTGCTGAAAAGTGTTCAGAAGAATCTTGTACCGTGTTTTTCATGGAGATATTGTGAACGTTTTGAGAGAGATGTCTGTGGTGGATATGGATTCCATATTGAACGCTCTAAAATAGTTCATAACGTTTCAATTCTATTAAGATCAGGGATTGTTCTAGCTAAGGTAGATGTTCAAAAATTAATCCTTGTGTTCACCAAACCATGTTTGGACAAGTCTCGTGCATGGATAGTTGCATTATCATACTGGAAAATTCTATCTCCTGTAGGAAACAAAATTAGCATCATTGGATAGTCTTGGTCAGCTAAAATTTCTCTATATTTCTCCTTAGTTATCCTTCCTTTCAGGGCTACGACTGATCTAGCAGAAGACTATCAGCTGCCCATATCATGACAAATCCACCTCCATGCTTGACAGTTGGAAGGAGATAATCACAATCACATGCTTGTGCAGGTATCCTTCAAACGTGCACCCGTTCAGTTGTAGAGAGAAGTGGGAAAGACGATTCCTCAGACCATATTACTTTCTTCCATTTATTAATCGGCCAGGTTTTTTGAGTGTTATGTCACTGTAGATGACGTTTGGTATTAATATACTTTACAAGTGGCTTGGGAATTGCTGTTCTCCATAAATATTCTGTTTATGAAGGTGCATTTTAACTGAAATCATTACCACAGGTGAATCCTGATGCTGATTGAGTTCTGCGGTCACTTTTCCTGCAGTCGTTCGCTTTCTAAACATTACATTTCACTTCAATACCCGACGGCCTCTTTCACTAAGCTTCCCTTTCCATTCACTATTTTGCTTTGTCAAGCTTGTTTTCCCGCGCTGTGTGTATGCAGTCATGATTTTAGACACTGTACATCTAGAAACGCTTAAAAGTTGTGATGTTTCGGCCACACTTGCTCCAGCTACACGGGCTCCTACAGTAAAGCTACCACTTATACTACCATAATATATACATTTCTGTTTATAAAAATATGGAAACTGTTATTATATTTTAATGCTTGTGAAGCACATTCAAAAATATCACTTTTACTCACAGGTGTTCCCATTATTATGATAACACCTTGTATATCAAGAGGCATTGTTTCTCATGTCCAATCTTAAAAACACCCTCTCCAAATAATGTATATAAGCATAAATATCAGTAAATACAGTAGAACCTCTTGCAAGAAACATCTCTTATTAAGGTACACTTCTATTTAAGTGATAATGTGTTGTTCCAGTCCATTTTATTTGGACATGAGCTTACATCTTTTTAAGAAATACCTTTATGTAAGGGACAAAATGTCTGATCCGGTTGCTGTCCCTTATTGGGAAGTACTACTATATATTCTAACATAAATCTTTACAAATTTATGTATTTAATATTATAAAATGATTTCTTACTTATCCTGTAAATAAAATGTTTGTACGTGTTTGAAAAAAAATAATGAATTTTTTTACAACTTAAATCTTGCTAAAGTTTAATCCTTAATCTATGCAATTAAAATTAACTAATTTTAATTTTAAATTAAATTCTCTTTTGATATACTTAATTTGGTATTAATACGAAGCCTTAATAACAAATTAGAAATTTTTTTCAATAATTTACATTCATGCTTGTGCATTGATATAAATCTCTTAAAATATGCTTAAGGCAATTAAACATTCCTAAATTAAGCAACATTTAGGTATTTACATCATAAATCATCAGTTCGTGAAATAAACATTAATTTTCTGTAAACACACACCATAGCTACGAAGTTAAGATGTGTATTTTGAGAAAATAAAAGACATAATTATAAAGTTGAAATTTAAGAATTTTGGCATCGTATAACTCACGCAAAATCGATAAAATAAATTTACTTTCATGAAATTACTTCTTTGCCATGCATTTAAAAGAACGATGTCTCCTCCAAGCTGTCACATGAGATAATTGTATTAGTGTATAATGTGTTTTGACAGCCGAACCATGAAATATTCGCTGTGTCTTGTGATCACATCTTATTTTGGGAATAATATATTGCGTGAATAAAACTGAAAACCTTTTGTTTGTTATTTACGACTCCGTATTTTGATATAAACAAAGTTAAGAACAATTTTCAAGCATTCGTCGAATCTTTTACGAAAATATGTTTGTGTTTGATTAAAGTTGTTTATAATGATTATTATATTTATTTAGATATAATTATGGATAACCTTTTTGTTGTTGTAAATAAGGTACATATAAACTATCTATAGAAGTAATCTCAAATGTTGCTATTAATGACATTATCGGTAACAGAAATTTTCATACTTTTTTTTAATTATTCAGATATGCCAATGAATGTCGTATTTTGCATTCTGTTTGCATTTCTGGTAGAAGATAATATATTTCATTTGAAAACATCGTTATATAGAATAATTGTGATAAATAATTAATATTTTCTTCACTTGGCAATGAATTAGAATATGGCTTGATAAATTAATTAACGATAGCTTTTATACTTAATCTTGAATAAATCATACAATTATAATCAAGAAAACCATTTCCTGCTCTATTGCCCAGTTTTGAGCGAAATCGAAAATAAATTAATAGTTGCGTTTCAAATAAAAAAATTAATATTAATTTTTATAAGTTATTTTTTATAAATATCCCAAAGATAGTGGTTTTTATATCACGAAAATAAAATGGCTTAACAAAATGTGATACTTTTACATACATTTAAAGAATGAAAATTAATACTAATATTTTAATTCTTAGTATATTTTCCTTTCAATGCAAAATTAAATTCATTAAAATTAGTGCAAAACTTTCCACGTAGAAGAAATATGAAACAGTTAGCATATAAGAGACACATTTGAAAATTTAACGTAAAATTAATTAATTGACTGGCGAGAGTGAGGTTTGAACCCTAATTCTTCTCACGATGAAAAGCTTTTGTGTTCATAAAAAATAATTCTGAATTTTCTCTACAGATGGCTCAGTCCCGTAAAAACTGCAAAAACACTCTCCTCATACAAATTCAGCATATCTATTTTGCAGAAGAAAATGAATAGAATTTCAGCAGATCGAAATAATTCACGTGATCAGCTATAATATTTCAATACGTGTGTTACTAAAAGATGGAGACTGATTTCATTGTCCAAACTGATATTTTCATCTGAAACACATATATCAATTTAATTCAATTCCATCCGAAACTATTCTTTTATTTACACTGATAAAACCTTTCAGGGTGATAAGCAGTATGGCCAAAGCTAGTGACGTTGGGGTATTTGCAATTTTCTCTTCACTACCCTCAGAAAAATGATGGTAAATTGAAATACGTAACATTGCAACCCTTTGTAAATCAAAACTAATCCTGATTAGGTAAATTAGATGAAGATAATGAGTGTAATGAATCGAATTATGGACAGTGATATATGAGCGAAATAGAATTTAAAGGAAGAAATGAGGTCGATAAGAAAATGACAAGTTAATAGATATTTGTAAATTGAATTGAATCTTCATAATTACTAGTTTATATTGAAAGTAGTTGGAGACAACTTCCCAGATGTGTGTAATAGGAGTCGAATCTGCTATAATTGAAAAATGCATGAATTATAACGTTTAAATTATGTCAGGGATTTTGTTTCAACCTATGTATGATTATCAAACTATGTATCAAAACCATTGTTTGATAACAAATAATTTAATAAAATTAAAATATAATTTTATATTTGATATTTTAAAGTATTAATCTTGTTTTGATCAAGTAAACAAAGCATTAAACGTGTAATATCTAAAACATTGCAACGTAATTTGCAAGAATATATGGAATAAAACAGAATCTTAAAAATACTGTGTAAGTAATCAAACACATTCCTAAAAAGGATGACTTTAGAAAAATTTAATACTGACGCAAAAGTTTTATACCTTATGAAATACGATGTGAAGTTTGTTTAAGCGAATGGAATCTTTTATTTCACTTGACAGCTATAATTTAGGTTTGTCCGTGTGACAAGTCGGCGAGTCGTAAAAAAGCATCTTCCTCCGCAGTTCCATAAAATGAAAAGTTGTAAAATCCGAAACTTTTCCTCGAGTTAGTCGTAAACCGAGAAGTCACAAAACAATCGTAAAATTCGAACAGTTGTTCCACAGATACAAGAGATACAGTTTAACATTGCTCTTCAATTTCCAAATATTCTTTATTTATTTGTAAAAATGGTTAAAAAGTGCTGTAAAAAGGTAAGAAAAATAGAACTGAGGTTTCTTATTTCTTTATTAAAACTATTCTAAGGAACTGAAGAATTTCTAACATTTTTTATATGAAATATATACTTGCCAGTAATGTTTTCTCAATATTGCTTAATTTATGCATTGCGACTACTCTGAACACTTTTTCTGTAATTAAATTTAAAACTAAATTAACTAAAAGGCTAAAATATATAAATTAGTTTCCAAAAGAGCTTATTTTATTTCTTTAATATGCTAATATGTGGCGGTTTATAAGTCTCTTTCGTCGTTTGATTAAATTTCGAAATCTATTTACAAATGCTATTTGAATATGTAAAAAATGAATGATAAAAATAATAGAAATTATGCTAAAATTAAATCAATCAAAATAAAAGAAATAAAACAGAGTGCAGAAGAGTTTTTGAATAAAGATAAGAATTATAAGATTCAAAAATAATATTTTAGTCTTAATATATTTCATGAAATTATTATATTCAAATACATTATTGAAACACATAATACAAAGATTTTTGAATTATATATGAGCCTATAAAAAAATCATATTTCTTCTGAATCATGTATTGTTATTTGAATAATACATTTTCGAATTTAGTGAAATAGAATTTTAAAAAAAGTAATGATGCATATAATGATAGTATTATCTTATTAAAAACAACACTGAATTAAATATTTTAAATGGTGTTGATAATTCTCCTAAAAGGCGGTTTCTATATACTATGTTTCCTAAATATATATAGAAAGATTTTAAAAAAAAATCATGTTCTACCCCTGAAAACGTCATCAAGGCAGTGATACTGGAAATTTAGCCAAAAGTTCCAAAAATCAAATAAAATTATCAATATGTCTTTATCTCTCTCTCCCAAAGATGTCCTCAAATCAATTTTCTTTTGGACGTCTTCTCAAATGTCCAAATATTAATATAAATCATAGTCACTGCAAATTAAGATATATAAGTAAAATATATAATTTGCGGAAGTCAAAAATCCTTTTAATTTGCATTGACACGCACACACACACACATATATATTATATATATGTGCGTGTGTGTGTAATTAACAATTTTGGTAAGTAATAGTGTTTTTTTGATAATAGGTGATTATATATACAATTACGTTTTTTAGTCATGCTAATAAAAGTAAATTCATAAATCTGACAAGAGAGAAATTTTATACACTCTTCTCTCTTTTCATTGTAACTGAAAACCCAAATATATATCGATCAATTTATTTGGGAAACTAATTAATAATTTAAATTGAGTTTGTGCGAGTATGTATCCAATTATATTACATAAAACACTATTTTGATATTTATATTATTTTCCTGAGTAAAAAGCTGCTGAGGAAACAAAACACAAAATAAATATAAATACGATTTGTGCTTTAATTTAGAAATAGCAAGTAAAATGCAAAATAATTTATACATAATGATTAAAATTAGTACATTTATAAAATTTCTTTCATCAACTATTAATAATATTTTGGTATTGATGAATGTAACACTCGTATAATTTTCTTTTATATGTTATAAACAGACAAAGAAAGTTTGAAAGCAAAATTTGCATGATTTCATCGCTAGAAATCAAAGTACTTTGTTGATATTATATATTTCAACCTAAAGTGAATCAATTAAATATGTGTTTAAGAACTTAAATAATATGAACTATTAATTCTAATGACTTATCAAGTATCAAATTGGTATTTCATGCATAATTTTGTTGCACATTTAAGAATACGATATCTTTTAATTAAATACCCAGAATGTATTTATGCACCCAGAATGCACACCATATGTAGAATTACATTTTAATTTAATCGAAACTATAGCAGCGCAAATTGGGGAAAAAAAAGCATTTAGACAAATTGAAAGTTTCGTGATTTTAATCCTGATAATAATCTGATTGTGATATTAGGCAGGCATAAGGTAACATTTCAAATTGGTATATACTGCAGATAAATGTTGCTTGATTTAAATGAAAGAAACAACTTAGCCACGTGTATAGTCAGGATATTCTTGAGTAATTGGACACAATGCAAATCATACCATAAAATTAGAATTGCTAAGTATAAATCACACTGATAACTACCATTTTATAATAACAGCTATTTGGCTTGATTTAACTTCATTAGTTTTAAGTAAAATCACTGATCTTTACAGAGATATCAGGCTAATATAGGAATGTCATTCTTAATTTTTATATTCCTATTTCATATAATATGTTCAAATATACTCAAAGAAATTACATACTTTCGTAATACTTTATATTTTCTAAGAACAAAAATCACAAATAAACACAATACATTAAAATGCATTTGTGTTGTTCTTCAATACTTACAAACAGCTGGCTACTTTGCTTCATGTGCTTCACGAATTGTTAATAAAAAATTATTTACAAAACTCGAGATTAAAAGAAATAACTGATATAAATTGGGTTCTTTACTAAAACGAAAAACAGCATAAAATTAGAGTATGTTAATTATTAATTCTTTTTTTTATTTATTTAGAATAGCCGTTGAAAGAGTATAATTGGTAATCACCAAGCAGAAAGCCGTTAGCGAAATATTTTACTTATCTTTGGAATTTTATTGAATGCTAAAGCGCCAGTCAACAACATTTGGAAATGACATTTCCTGAAGGCAGAAATGTAAATTTATTATGTGTCTGAGAGGAATAATGCAGGCTTTCGAAAATCATTTTCGAATAGAATTGTTACGAACTACAGTAATAGCTAAATCTCAATCCAGATGACTGTTGTGTCATTTTAACTACCGTTCATAGTTTTCCTAATGTTTCGAGAACTGTTACTAGTGTTCACTTGAATAGACTATGTTTTATTTCGAAATTCAGCTCCATTTCTTCGTCCACTCGTAGCATCTGCAAATAATAAATAGATTCTATTTTGAAGATAATTATTTTTAAAATCTTTTAAAGTTATAAATAATTTAAATACATAATTTACGAACAAATTATTTAAATATAATTTAAGAAGTATTAAATTCTTACTTCAAATACAATAAAATTCTGAATATTCTTCAAAATAATACGAAAAGAAAAAAAAAATAAGCAAGTATATGCAAATTTATAGCATTTTTTAATACAGTCATAATTTTGTGTTTAAAAAATATTTATTTTTTTCCAATAAATATCACTAACTAAATTAAAAATTCTTCCTTTTTCTGAGTAATGATTTAATCACAATCCAATAAATTTCATATGTCTAATCAGTAACGGAAAATACTTCAATTGTGAAAAACTAACCTATATGTAGATTTAACTTCATTTCTTAACTTGTTGCTAAAAGATAGCGTGTATCAACCCATTAATTACTTTAATCATGAATATAAAATAAAAGAACGTCGCAAACTTCCATGCTTCAAAAGTTCCACCATTAAGGCTGTTGATGTGTTAAAACTATTCCTAAATCTTTTTGCTAAACTTAATCGATACGAACAACAAATTCCTTTTAACGGATATCTTCCACAGATAAAAGTTTCTAGTGGATTCCATCAGAAGATACTGTAACTCACTCCATTAAAAGAAGAGAACTCTGTTAGTTATTTTTCTTCCCGCCTTAGAAGTGCCACTTAGTTCTGCGCTCGGTTCTTTTCAACTAGGAAGAATATTCGAAGGGTTGAATGACTGTCTCTCACGATCTTTCATTTCCGTTTAAATACTTAAGATGTATGCGCCTTGGAAATACTTTTAAACTCGTTAGAAACTTACGCAATGCAATTTTTTTTTAAAAAAGGAAATAATTTAGAAGATTTGCAATTTTCGTGATTTTTGAGTTGATAATAATCTGATTGCGATCTTATGCAGGCACGAGATTAGATTTCAAATTACGAGAAGTATGTTCCATGGGTAAATGCTGTTTCATTTAAATGAAAGAAGTATTTCAATTATAAGTATTCAGGATGTTCCTAAATATTTAGATGCATTTTAATTCACGTAAGAATTTGGAACAGTTAGATATAAAATGATTGGTTGCTTAATTTAACTTCATTAGTTATCAATAGATGTTACGCCATTGATTCTCACAGAAATATCGCCCAGAATAGGAACATCAACCTTATGGTCGATATTCCTATTTTGATCAACCATATGGTTGATATCTCTATGTTTTCTTCCTTCTCCAGATATAACGTTAATGGATAAATTCTTTCATAGCTTTATAGAATATCGCATGAGAACAACGTTTGTATCGAATTAAAATAAATTTCTAATGTGTGTGATAATTGCGATTGCATTTACAAGTTCTGAAATATTAAAAGACACTGCATCTGAAATGCATTATCTTCTGAATACCATATGAGTTTTAAATGAAGTATAATAAATATAGCTATCTGATAGATTGGGATCATTAAATTACCGATTTCTGATAAATTTGGTTCCATGTATTTTGTTGCTAAACATTAAAGATTGATCAATGTATTATGGAAATTTTTAGCAATGCACAGTACTTACATACATGGATACAGAAAATGGGAGACAATAGACGGCGTAACTAGTGAACCACAAACATGGGAAGATTAGTAATTATTGTTACCTACCATTGTGGTAATGAACCTGCACAATGGTATTTTGCTAAGCGCATCTCATGATTTTTAAATAGATCAAATGCTTAGAAAGGCATTTTAATTTCTATTATTTTATCAAAATTGTACAGGAAATTAAATGAACATTTTGAATCCTATTAGATTCAATTCACAGAGATTTGCAAAGACCACGGGTAAAATTTTGAATTATAACCCCATTGATCAGGAAATGTGTTATTTCGTTTCCAGGAGAACGCTTACCAAATTTCGATGAGAGAGATTTTTATTAACATTGCGCTAGAAGCAACACGAGGGCTATTGACGACGGACCTCGTAATTTGAACCACGGTCAAGTGACGAGGACGACACCTGAGCTGGCACCCCCCTCTCCCAACATCCACACCACACAAATGGGAGGACTTTGGGCCCCGAACAGATTTAACGTGCATCCCAAATTTCGATGAAGTGGTCAAATTACATTTAAATATACACGCTCTGTTTTTTATTTAATATTCGATATCTTAGGACTATTTCTAGGGTGAAATTGTTTTTTCAGTATGTGCAAAAAAAGAATAAAAATTCAAAGGTATTTAAAAAATACATATGTACTTATGTTTAATTCTAAAAGATATATTTTAATCTTTTAAATTAGACGAAATCATTACTAGTAAAAATATCTGTATCTTGAAAGATTAACCTAAAATCACGAGAAATAATTTATTATTTGCCCGAATATAATTTTGTAATTTATTCCATCGTCATTTTTCGTAATATTCAAAGCATACTGACTTCAAAAATATTTTTAGATTATGTAATAAAAAACAAATAAATCTTCAAACATTAAAATGTAATCAAACGATAAATTAATAAATTAAATATTTATCATGCGAAAAGTAAATATTGTTTCTATGAAATGAAAGTAAAGTTATTCTTTACTGATTAAAATATCATCTCACACAGTGTATAAAATAATTAATATTATGTGCTCTATGTAAGAATATTAAACAGCAATATTATTTTTTAAAAAACAAAATACTAAAATGTAATTATGTTAATAAATCTCCGCTGTATATAAAATAATAATACTGTGCCAAATAATATTAAAAATATAGTATAAAAGATTCAACAATTACCATAACAACGAAAAACAACATAGATAAAGAGCAGTGAGACAGATCAATAAAAACAATATGAGTAAACATATGAAAGATAAACATAGAATGTAATGGAAAGTAAGCAAGTTTATATAGAAAGTATACTGTGTACGAAACATAATATATCGTATTATTTTCTATACATTAGATATCCTATATCGTATATAGAAAATAATACTATATAATAAATTGGATAGTGCATAAGTACAAAAAAAATACTAATACTACATAATTAAAAAATGAACATAGGATATAGAAAGTGGACGATATAGGAACAAATGTAATAATACATTTACTATAAGATTAATAAAAGTAGTAAGAGACAAAAAAAAGTAAGTAAAGTGAATTAATTGCAGAAACTTAGAAGAGTGTACCAGTGGGCGAAATATATGAGAAATGTAAATACAGATAAAAAAAAATGGTATTCATTTTTAAAGGACCACCTTA
>BMAW01070556.1:672456-722702 GCA_019974015.1 Nephila pilipes | reverse complement strand
AAAAAAAAAAAAAAAAAAAAAAAAAAAAAAGAAAAAAGAAATGTAAGCAAAACTGTTGGAAAGTCAACGAGATGTAGAACTGCGTCAGTAGTGTGGAACGAAACCAGTGCTGAAAAAAAGAAAAGGAAAAGAAGAAAAACAACAACGGCAAGAAGTATTGAAATATTTAGAAGGACGAAAATTAACTGAACTTCAGAAGATCAACGAGAAATTCTTAACTGATCTTACAGGGGAAGATATTTCTATTGTAGAAAAAGAAGAATCAGACTTAGGAGAGCAAATTAAGTCAGATGGAGATGATGTTTCTCATTCACCTACTCAACTGGAGTAACTAGTAAAGGAAATAGATGCTTTAAATGATGAGAAAGAAAAAATGTATCAAACGGAGTTGAGAAAACAGAAGGAACTGAAAATATTGGAAGAAGTATTGCTTCAAGAGCATCTTGAAAGAAAAAAAAGGGAAGAGTCGAAGTGAAATAAGTAATTGTGAAATAAACCCTAATGAAAAGGACAGAAAACATTCGGAAGAATTCAAGTCGAAATATGAGATCAGTGAAGATCTAAGAAAAGAAAGGGGATACAGTAAAAATAAAGAACCACAACGGCTAGAAAAGGATTTGAAGCATTTGAGACGCACGTGTGAAAAGATGATTCGTATACTGCGAGAAGAATCTATTACGCAGTTGGAAAAAAGAGAAAGTTTTACTACAAATAATTTGGCGGAGAGAACGAGCGAATAGAAGGTTTCCTCCCCGAAAGGAAGAAAACATAAGTTTTAAAGCTAAAGGAATGATTTTACTGCAAGGGAAGAAACATCGTAAGAGATGCCGTGAAATTACCCAGTCCAGTGAAAAGGTCATCATATGGTAAGATTTATTGACCATGTGTCAACACACCTCATTACTGGAAAGTTCGTACAGAGAGGACTTTCAACAAAAAGTAAAGAAAAGAGTAACTGAACTCCTGATTAGAGAAGTTTTCCTTCTCAAAGACCGGGTAGCAAAGAGGAACACTAACGCAAAGAGACAAATAACATTTTTTGATCCGGGGGTGTGAATGTATTCAGCCGAAGTGCCTCCCCCTACAGTGAAGGGAAAGAGATGGTATGGGGAGTGAAACCACCTCCCCAAAATAAGGGAAAGGAACTCCTCCATGGACAGCCGACGACAAACATGTGGGGAAGAACTATTTGTGAAAGGAATGTCTTATGACCGACGTGGTCTTAGTGACAACAGAAAAATTCAAGTATCCCCTCACTTCAACAAGTCCCTCGTGGTGCAGCGGAGGAAGGATTCGCAGATGCTTTCCCCCACAGTAAATAAATTAAAGACCACCGAGGTTTGGGTCTCAGAAAATGTAAAAATCCCACCTACAGTGACTTTTCACGGTGGGCAGTGTCACCGGGAGACTTTAACTTCTTCCAACCCAAGTGGATGACAAGATAATCTTAAAAGGAACTGTTAGAGTACATAGAAAGTGAGAAAGAGGGAGTCCCTCCCATACCATTTGACCAGATGAAAGCAACGGCAGATGGATAAGATAATTCTGGTTTTAGTTTTTTTTTCTTCTGTTTAACCTGAGACTGATTTAAAAAAAAATTTTAACTTGTGGGACTATATTTTCATTATTGTGTTACTTAGAAACTCTTATTCTGTCTTTTGCGTGTGATTCATTATAAGTTACTTTTGGGTGAATAAACCTGCTTTATTTTAGCAATATTTATTTGGAATTGAATAATTAATTTAGTGTATTTAAAGGATTTTTCTAATTACCTTTTGATAAACTGTTGAAATATTTTAAGTGTTGTGTATTTAAAGAATTTTTAATTTTGATTATTTGGAAAAAATATTTGAGTAAGTGTTTGGAGAATTATTGAATAATTAGTTGGAAAAATATTAAATGATTAATCAGAGAAATTTATTTGTGACGTTGGGCTATTCGCGGTTTTCTTTTCACCAACCTTGGGGACTTTTAATTAAGATTGATTGCTATAAATAACAATTTCTTCCCAACCAAAATGAAACGTGAGTAGTTAAATTAGAGACAGGTATAAATAAAGTGAAATGAGGTAGATTGGAAAGTATATAAGCAAAGCGAGAGACACGCAATAGAGGTCGAGTGACTCTAGCGTTGAGCAGTTGTCCTATAGTCGTAGCCGAGATCAAGAATTGCTACAAGTTATCGACGGCATAGTGGAGTCTAGAAGTCGAGTCAGCCTCAACTTCAACGTTTTAGTAAGACTCTGTTAATTTGATATTAGTGAGACAGGCATATATATCTAGGACGTTACTTTGGAGAGACGGTGTTAATTTGTCGTTATAGTACTAAACTGTGGAATAAATATAGTGTGTGAGATCTATCTAACGTCTTCTTGCAAGACTTATTGACTCTTAAGTGTTAGTGTATTTAGTTTAGCTACGGCACAAGAGGCGAATAGGAATGTTATATCGTCACATATTGAGCAAACAATTAGAGTTAAGTAATGATTGATTTGAGGACTATTGATAAGTTATTGGTAGAAAACTTTATTCAGTGATGAGTTTTTTTTAAACAGGGGAAAGTGTCTAATTAGTATCTTATAACTCATTAATTGTGTTACGTTAAAGAATTTCTTGTGATTTTCTCTGTGAACTATTTTAGACTTTGAAGTCTACTAGAATTAAGTATTTTCTATGCAAATGAGAATTAATAATTTAAGTGGAAAAAATAAAGGGGAAATTTAATACTCATAGAAGACGAGATTAATATTTGGAGGATGCGATGTTGATTGTTCTTAAACATGAAATCAATTATTCGGAAGACAGGAATATTGATATTTTTATATGTATATGAGTAGAATGATTTCAAAGATAAGAGTTAGACACTTTTAACCTTTTCAGGGGCGGTGGTATATTTTTTATACCACATTTTCAGCACCTTAAAAATCTATGTAAAATATGCTTTTTTCCACACATTTATTTTCAAATCGTAGCTTATAGTTTTCTTTACTTAAATTAGATGGAAGAACTATGCGGAATAATTATGAAAATTATTGCTTTGAATGTAATTAAAGTTCCCAACAAGGGATTATCTTATCCCTGTCAGGAATGTTTCTGAAAAGAATTAAAATTTTTAAATTCATCAGATATCCAATTTACATGTTTGAAATCTTATCTAAATATTGTTAATTACTCAAAACAAAATTTATAAAATATTGGTTTCATACTTCAAATTAAGTGGTATAAAATTTTTTCCTTCGCCCACACAGGGGGTTAGTGAGCAATAAATTACATCACTGAAATTTGCGATTCAGTCTAATATGTGGCGGTTCGCTTTGTTACTGTGAAAGATAAAGGACATAATATAAATATTTTTTCGAATGGCAAAATCAGACTTATTCTCGAGGAAAATAAATTTAAAACAGGATAAGGAATTTACCAATGCAATTGCGTGGCCACCGAAAGACAACAAACAAAAGAGCAGGGGATAAAAAGATTTCTCAAAACCAAAAGTATGGCAGAAAAATCGAAAAAGCGAAGACAGGGGGACATACTTTGAAGGAGTCTAAGATAGAACTGGCTGGAGATAGTAGATTAGGGACTTGTTGTCGTTGACACAAAACTTGTACTGGCCATAAAATGTTAGCATGAGATAAAAATAGACAATAAGCTGCCGGCTATAAGGACTCATTGCCTTCAGCGGCAAACTTTATCAAAGGATCTAAGAAAACTGAGCTGACTGGTATTACAATAGAAACAATACAGCAAAGATATACCAGCTTTGTAAGAAGAACAGAACCCTCAGGGTTTGGGCGCCAGATGTGAATATTGAAAGAAGGAATGGTTCTTTCTAAACTGTAAAAGATTGCGGCGACTACACTTAGCAAACTTGTTAGTTGTCCCCCTTATATGTGGACAAGGTTCTCATTAAAGACATCTGGTTTCGTGAGAAAGAGCAAATAACATTTCCGCTTCTCATCAACTTTAACCTTATAAAGTGCAATTCTCCTGGGAACCAAGCACACTCCCACATCAGGTATCCAGTTTAGCGGGTGTCAATTCCTATACCGGTTGGAGTACTCAGGACCAATAACTGTTTCACTTTCAGTTATCCAGCCAAAACAAAAGATTATATCTCGTGGTTTTGGAAGGGCGTGGTCAATTCCATTCAACCAAATTTCCAAAGAGAAGAGGCAATCAGATCTCTACTAAGCGTTCGACTAGAACGCCGTGTCCGAGGATATTGCTAGAGTGCGACGTGCATCTAAAATGATTTATTCCAATTACAATTATAAGTGTGACAAGCCCTAAACCTTGTCAATATCAGCCATTATATTTCAAATTGAATTATAATAAAAACAGAGTAAATAGTTATCAAAGTAACACATATTTTTCATTCAACACAATCGAACAACTATGATGTCAAAATATCTAGGAATATCGCTTTAGCGGATATTAAAGAAAAAGAGAAGGAATTGAGTATGCATCCTATAAATAATTCAGAGTAAGGAGGGCTGATCGTTTTTTTCGACACGTCTATTCATCATATATGTGGGAGGGTATGTTTTCAATTCGACCAATTACCGTGGATGTTTGGTTTTTGAACTCTTGCAAAGACCATACATCTAATAACATTTTAGTTTTATCTAGAGTTCGTTTAAGTCATGTTTTCGTTTGTTCTCATGACTGTTTCAGAATTCGTACAATAGAGTGCATAATTATTTCAGACAAATGTTTTAAAGCTGCTTTATAAACTAGTTTCAATTAATTTTTTAAATGCATATATTTCCAAAATATCTATAAGAGAATGCCAACACAAGAGCTTTCGATTGAGAAAAAAACTTGTTTTGTTTGAAAAGCTCTCTTCTGGTGGATCGGAATTACCTTCAGAATCAAGTGAGGTAGAAAATATATTTACAGTCTATTCAATAAAAAATAAGCCCTATTTTAAATAAAACTATATGTATTTCAATTAAATTTGGTTAATTAAGTTTATATTATAGTTTTATCATTAAATTATGAAAATTACACACACACGCACACACACATACATACACAAACACATATATGAGATAGACTTAAATTAATAATTCACATATTTTCGCAAAAATTATCACTTTTAGAAATAGAAATGCAACATTATAAATTTCTAATTTTTTCAAAAGTGTTTTGTAATTCTAATATTTCCCAAATTAACTAAAATAATATTATTTTTCATGAAAGTACTTATTGTTTCTTCGAAGAAATACGAAGCATCGAGTGCACAAATAAGATGTTGACAGGGGTGGTGGTTTATAATGTATACCGGGTCTTAAAAATCAGGAAATAAATAAAATAATTTTTACCACTTGATATTGTGTCCTTTTAACATTATTAATGCATATCAGATGAATTTTAGCTAAAATTTAATGTTTTTTTTATATACCACACCCTTCAATGGGTTAAGTAAGATAATTAATGATATAAAAGGATTGTGGAAGAACGTGTTATGTTTGTTTGTGTGATGTTTGATATCTTAAGAGTTTTGAGGAATGGAATATTGATTTTTTTTGTGTATGATAATTAAAGATTTTTCTGTATGAAATTTTAAAGTTTTAAAATGTAATTATTTTAATGCTTTCAAGTGCTTTAAGTAAGATTTTTCTATGAGGAATTTAGTAATGTAATTCTATATAGTATGTTGGCGGTCAAGTTAACATTTAGTACTTATGATATATGAAGTATTTTGTTGATTGTAATGAATTGCGTTTTTGGTGTCATTTTGTGTGAATATTTTGTTGGGATAACTGATATCTCGCTGTGAATCTGGGAAAGTGGATGTGCGTAATTTTTGAAAAATGTTGATAATTGGTATTTTATAGCATTTTGATAGTTTTAGTGTTTTGATATGTGAGAGAATTAATATTGAAAACTTTTAGGATAGCCAAGACTTCAAGAAGTCTTCAATTAGAATCATTTCTTTAAGTGGAGGAAAAAAAATTTCTTTTATAAATGCATAGTAGAATTATAGATAACGCTTGGTGAAATATAGGCAAAAGTAATAATTATTTAAGAGGAAAAGAAGAACTATCTTTAACAAAGTAACAGGTCAATTGTAAAGTCCCCGGCCAACTATAGTAAAACTCATTTTTTTTGGCAAAATTAGTTTTTTTTATTCAACATAATTCCCTTCAAGGGTGATACACTGATTATAGCGACCCTCCAACTTTTCGATACCATTTTTGTAGTACAATTTGTCCTTTGCTTCAAAATAGCCTCAGTTTCGGCGATCACCTCTTCATTCGACGAAAATTTCTTCCCAGCGAGCATTCTTTTGAGATCTGAGAACAGGAAATAGTCACTGGGGGCCAGATCTGGAGAATATGGTGGATGAGGAAGCAATTCGAAGCCCAATTCATGGATTTTTGCCATCGTTTTCACTGACTTGTGACACGGTGCATTGTCTTGGTGAAGCAGCACTTTCTTTTTCTTGAAATGCGGCCGTTTTTCGTCCTTCAAACGGTCCAATAACGCTATGTATGGTCCTTCCTTTTTCAAGGTAGTCAATGAAAATTATTCCATGCGCATCCCAAAATACAGACACCATAACCTTGCCAGCCGACTGTTGCGTTTTCCCACGCTTTGGAGCGGATTCATCGTGTGCAGTCCACTCGGATGACTGTCGATTGGACTTCGGAGTGAAATGAAGGAGCCATGTTTCATCCATTGTCACATATCGACGCAAGAACTCGGGTTTATTACGCTTGATCATCTTCAAACACTGCTCCGAATCATCAACTCTTTGTTGTTTTTGGTCAAAAGTGAGCTCGCGCGACACCCACTTTGCACAGAGCTTTCTCATGCCCAAATATTCGTGAATGATATGATGTACACGTTCAGTTGATATCTTTAGAGTGTCTGCTATTTCATTCAATTTCAATTTACGCTCATTCAAAATCATTTTGTGGATTTTTTTAATGTTTTCGTCGGTAACAACCTCTTTTGGGCGTCCACTGCGTTCACCGTCTTCGGTGCTCATTTCACCACGTCTAAACTTAGCATAACAATCCTTGATGGTTGATTTTCCTGGGGCAGTGTCCGGAAACTCGGCATCAAGCCAAGTTTTTGCTTCAACTGTATTTTTTCCCTTCAAAATGCAATATTTTATCAACACGCGAAATTCCTTTTTATCCATTTTTTTAACAAAAGTTGCTTCCCTCAAAATGCTTTAATTCACAAACTAATGATCCGACAGCTGTCAAATTTATACACGCATCTTTTGAGGGTTAGGGCTAACTAAAAAACATATGGATTTAATTGTAGTAGCGCCATCTATGTGTCAGGCCGGGGACTTTTCAATTTACCTGTTATACTCATCGGATGTTATTTTGATTTATTTATTTTATTATATGAAATAGAAGATATCACTCATTTCTGTAAAAATATATTGATTGTTAATTTTTTTAAGTCGCATATTTTGCAGTATGGTGTGTGTATCCTAAGTTAATGATATATGTGTAGTTTAAGTTTCCTTTTATTCTAAAATTGGTAATGATTTAGTATTTAATATGTGTTTTATAGGCTACAGTCATCATACATATTTTAGTAATATCAGATATGTGATTGTGTGTCATTTTAATTCCCCCCCTCTTATCTTAGGAGAAGGATGTTATATATATGACACCTGTTGACGAGAAAGGTAAATTGAGGTAACCCCTCCTTTTTATAGGAGAGAGTTGATCAGTGTCTTGAGGGAGACGCGATCGAAACGTCATTGTAAAAGGCAGGGGCGAAACGAGCCTCTACGTGTAATAAACATCTTTTTTTGTTGTTATTATTAAATAAGTGGAGCGGTCTTTATGTCCATATAAACACTACTCAACTCTCCAGTAGCTAGTTATACTCCATTTCCTCTTAACTTGGAAGCTTTGGGAAATGTAGAAAATGTACAAATCCTCTTGAAAAATAGTTCTATCTTGTTTTGGAATTCAAAATGAAAAAATGCATAGAAATTTGTAAAAAAATGTCATACTTGACTGAAATTGTGATTTTAAGGAAATATTTCGAGTTAATAATATGTTAATACAATTAATTTTTTTATGCTGAGCGAATGAATATAGTCGAAACAGAAACGTGATGGATTTCCAGTTTGGCTGCAAACCGGTTTTCGAGGTAACATTCTTGGAGAGCTTTCTTCTCTCCAAACCAGTTCTATACCATTCGCGTTGCGTCTTTGCTATTGTACATTTTTAAATTCCTTATCTCTCAGGCTAATTTCTTTGCTTTTGTTTGACATTCTAAGCATGGGTAAAGAAGAAATGTCACACCGACAATGTTGTATACGCCATTAAAGAAGGAAAATCAATCAGAAGAAACACATTGTATGTTTATTCACAACATCGAGAAGAAAATCCTCAAGAATCTGTCATTCAGATCACTGAAATGATTTCTCAATTTCCTGATGTTTCTAATAGAGCAGTTTTTCGTTTGAAAAAAAGAAAAGCAGACATTAAGTTCTCGCTCGGAAAAAAAAAAAAAAAAACTACCTGGTGCCGTAGGTAAGCGCAGAAGGCTGACAAAGTATGATAACATTACATTGTCATGCATTCGGCGGAAAATTCATAGGTGTTTTTTTTTTGTAGAAATGAGATTCCTACGTTAGACAAAGTTCTGAAAGGGGATACTGATATTTCTTTCGAAAAACGTTAGCCAAACTACCTTGTACAGGATATTGAAAGACAGGATTCTCATTTGAAAAAAGGAAAAGATCGAATGTGCTTCTTGAAAGACGAATTACAATAATCATGTAACCAAAAAGTGAAAGAGATGTGGGAAATCGACTAGTTATTGACTTGTTAGCGAAATGTGGGAAAATCAAAACTTGATTGTATCTATGAATAGTGATTCTACTGATAGCGATTCAGAACTATTGAGTATTGATGAACTTTTAATGCATGTGATGCTAATAATATTGTTATAATACAAATATTTTTTCCATTGTCACTAATATTTATAAAAAAGGTTTAGGTTTGGTACTTTAAACTACCTTATTTGTATAATTGTTTGAAATGCGATAAATAGTGATAAGCGATTCTTAAAAATTATCCATAAAGCTAATTGGGAGATAAGCTTGTCAATGAATTGGATGAAGATATATAACCATGATATAATTTTTTGTTTTATTAACGGGTGTAATAAATGAGCTAATAGAATTAAAGATACTTATAATGAAACAAATAAAAATTTCACACGCATTTTTCTTTCCTCGCCAAATTTGG
Organism: Nephila pilipes; assembly: GCA_019974015.1. Lineage (NCBI taxonomy): Eukaryota > Metazoa > Arthropoda > Arachnida > Araneae > Nephilidae > Nephila > Nephila pilipes. The sequence continues at coordinate 713,467 of BMAW01070556.1, read as the reverse complement.
TGAATTTCGTTGGTTATAGTCACTCCCTTCTCCCAGTGTAACCCGAGTTTCTATGACAACGGCTATATTCCCCCTTTGCAACTTTTTCAGTGCTGCCAAGTTAAGGTGAATTTGATTTGGTTTTATTAACGTCGCACTAGAAGCAACACGAGGGCTACTGGCGACGGACCTCGTAATTTTGAACCTCTGTCAAGTGACGAGGACGAATCCTGAGCTGTGTGGCCCCCTTTTCTCCTAACTTCAACACAACGCCAACAGGAAGACTTTGGGCTCCAACAGATTTAACGTGCATCAGCCCCGACTACACGGCGGATGTAAAGTGCCATCAAGAATCGAACCCGCGACTCAACGAAAACCGCCGGCCGCGAGTCCGAAACCATGATCACTAGGCTACCGCGGCCACAAGTTAAGGGGAAATAGAGTGTAGTTAAGAGGAAAATAAGATGATAGATGATAGGAACAAATAAGTAAAAAATATTCAATGCTCGCATACGGTATCAGATATTACAACGATCAACCGCGTGTGTGGGTTAACATAAAAGACGATCAGACACACAAACAAACGTTCAAATTTATACATAAAATTGTATTGCTTTAACACCTAATTAAGTGTTAGTTAGCACAAGCAATCTAAGAGTATTTTTGTTTTTCCCTTACGTAGTTTGTAATGCAAGGTGGTTTAAACAAGGATCTGAGTAAGCTCACTGATTGAATTTTGGCAAATTATAAATTTGTGCCTATTATTTTAAGAAATCCATATTTTTTAAGTGAAATTTTCATTGGTCGTTTCTGATTTCTAAAAATAGTTTTATTTAATTGTAATAACTTTATAATAATAATGCTCCTTTGATTAAAATTATTTTGTATAGAATAAATCAAAATTTCCAAAAAATTATACATTTGTATATTGTATTAAGTGAACCTTTACTTATCTATTGAAAATCATTTAGAAAGCGTCGGAAACATACCATTTTGTACTTGAATTTTTAAATTCTGTATACGTGTATCTACCCTTCTTACACTCCTCAGACACCTTTATTTTTTGTTATCTATAAATTCTACCAAAATTCTAGTTTGTTATCTATCTATATCTACGAAAAAAGGTCTCATTAAACCGTCTCCATAACTTGCACACAACGCTGATTGATACTCAATTCCAAGCACTCCTCATTTCATCCTTCCTTGCCTCAAATTCCGAGGATTTGCTACTTAATTTCATTATCTTGATATCAGTGGATACTTATTTAGATGTTTGCGCTTAAATTTCAACGAATGTTAGAAAAAATTACCGCAGTCGCGACGAAAACGAATAGCGGAAATTGACTCGAGCGCTTATAATGCATTTCCCCTAAACACAATACCCCCACGTAAGTGTATACCTTATATCATGCTAATCTAAAGTGCGGTCCAAACGCAAATTATGAAAATATTTAAATTTAAATAATACGTAATTTTATTAGCAAATATGAAAATTATTAAATAAATTCAGTTGAAAAGTCTTTAAAAAGTAATTGTACTAATTTTAAATTTTTTTCGTTAGCTATGGACGAAAACACTGACTCTTCTGATACGGCACAAATGGCAATTTTTATAAGAGGAATCTATGAACATTATAATATCACGGAAGAAATGGTTGCTTTAGTATCGTTAAAAGACACAACCAAGCCTGTAGATTTATTCGATGAAAAGGTTTTTTTTTTTTTTATTTATGAAAAATTTATCAGCTATCATAACCGATGGAGCCCCTGCCACGGTTGGTAAAAATAGGGGACCATTAATCCATCTCATTAATTCAAATTTTTTCCATCTTTATAAAATCCTAACTAAATGAAACGAAACTTTTACAAATTTAAAATAAATACGTACTTATACAAATCTAATTCAAATTTAAAAAAATTACAGTAAAAAGAAGTTCATTTATTTTAACTAATAAAACTACATAGAGTTAATTTATTTTAATAAAACTACGTAGAGTTAAATTTTATTTCAATTTGTTGAAAAAATATTGTATGTGCAGCCCAGCAAACTTTTTTTTTTGCAGTGTGGCCCTCAAACGGTCATAGTTTAGACACCCATGCCTTATATAGTGAGTGAGTGATAGTGAAGTTAATTGGCGAAAGAGCCAAATGTGTCCATACTGCACCTAACAAGGCAAATCTGTGATCTAGACGTTAAAACAATGAAAATTGGTCGACAAGAAGGGTCAAGTGAGAAAGTAAAGTTTACTGGTGCAAGAGCCAGATATGGCTATGCTGCGCCAAACAAGATTTAACTGTGCTCTAGACATGAAGAAATTGAAGAAAAGACAAATTGGTTGACAAGAAGGAAGGTCGAAAATAGAGAAGGATCGCTAGGGTATCCCGGGGGTGCGTCACCCATGTTTATCAAAGACAGTAAACCCCATAGGAAAGGAAAGATCACTCAGGTCCCTCGAGTTCGTGAAGTATTTCAGTACAGATTAATAATGTGCTTTAACAGCTCACAATTAACTTCAATAGGGGGTCCAAAATGTGTTTCAATTTAATTGTCGAAATCTTCAGTTTTAAACTTCCCAAATCAAACTTTCACTGTATTATAAGAAACAGTATTGATGCCTAAGCTTTCATGCATTTTTGGTGGCCTTTTGTCGCTTTCAATTTGTTACGGAACTCAAAGTGCATAACTGTTCTGAACCGTTGCAGTGATAGATCTATTTTAAGCACTTTTTTGACGAACAAGATTATAAATTTTTAGCAAACTTATATGGGCTATTTTTTTTTTCAATGTCCGATTGGTCCCGAAACCCAAACTTCCATGAAACTCTGATGAAGCTATGCGCAGATGAATTGCCCAATGTCTTTAGTTTGCCGTCGATCGCGTCAGGTAGCAAATGTTAGTTCTGAGGGTGCAGCGAGCATATAAACATACCTCGAGCAACAGTCTCCCTCCAAGTGGGAAGTGTGAGCTGTCATTCGATTTCTGCATACTGAGGGAATGCAATGCACTCAAAATTCATCAATGAATGAGGAATGTACGGAACATTCCTCAACTCGGAGCTCATTATGAGCAACTGTCAGAGTTTTAGACAGGTCGTATCATTAGATTGAAAGAGGAAGGTTGGGAAAATCGGAGAATCGCTCGTCATATGGGTCGAAGCGATGCGGCGATTAGAAGATCTGGCAAGAATGGGTGAATAATGGCATATTTCAGCGTCATCATTGTAGCGGTTCACCTAGGGCCACAGCAGATCGGGAGGACAGAATGATTGTCAGATCAGCTGTCACAGCGCCTTATTCATGATTATTAACCATCAGACGTGCGACCGGCACACGAGTGTCCACCATGACCATTCACAGACGACTGATAGAGTGCAATCTACGCTCGTACCGAGCACTACGTCACCTGTCACTCACGCCTGCACACTTTCGAGCCAGATTACAGAGGTGCTTGGCTCTATCAGATTGAAGACGTATGGTGTTTAGCGACGAATCCCGCTTTCAACTGTGTCCTGACGATCATCGAAGACGTGTCTGGAGACGCGCGGGGCAGCGTGCCGATCCTGTTTTCACTATTGCTCTCCACACAGGCCCTTAACCAGGAGTTATGATGTAAGGTGTCATTTCCCTTGATAGCCGGACCCCTTTGGTCGTCATTAGATGCACACTTACCGCACAGCGGTACGTTGAGGAAATTCTGAGACCTGTTTTGCTACTGTTCCTTTAGCAGTACCCTAAGCCTTATTTTTCAGCAAGATAATACCAGACAACATACGGCACGTGTTGCTATGAACTGTCTTACTGCTTGTCAAACACTTGCTTGGCCAGCCAGATCTCTTTCCAATCGAGCATGTCTGGGATATGATGGGAAGGCGACTACATATATCAGGGTTGATGACCTAAACCAACAATTGGAGCAAATTTGGCAAGATATACCGGAGGAGACCACAAGGGAGATTTAACACTCTATCCCACGTCATGTGGCAGCTTGTATCCAGACTGGAGGGGGGTGGGTCAACACCTTATTGAGCTCGTTACTTTGTAACTATGTAACTCTGAAATAAATCCTTCAATATTTCTGAAATTTTAATCATTTTCTATTCTGTACATAATTTTCCTAACCACCAATTTTTGTCTCCCTCGGACGACTCCTTTTTGGTGTGTCGTTATTTTTTTGTTTATAGTTTGTATCTTTCTTTTATTTATATTGTAATTGTAAATTAACAATTTCTCCAGGTGGAAAATTATTTTTAACTATATATATACTGTTTTCCAGGAAAGAGCCGTAATTTTTATTTCTAATAATTTCTGAATTATTGTCCCACCAGGAGAAAACTGGATTAGCAAGGACCTGTCTTTTACGAAAAGATTTGAAAGCGGACGATCGGACTGAAGAAATCAATTAAATATCAAAATCCTCCAGCTAATCAGAGTTTCCGAACTAATTCAATTGTTTGAATAAGTTTGGGGTGGTTTTTTTTTTTTCAAATTTTTCAGAAATTAATTGGTACCGAATTTACATTTTAAATAAAATTGGGAAGTATTTAAGTGACATCGCAGATGTACACCTATAAACCGGTTATCGTTCAGAGATTCCCAGTCCAAAAACTCCCAACAAAACAAAGAATATCTTTACCTGAATGAGCCACAGAATTGTGACCAATTATGATATATTTAAGAAATTTAAATTATGTATATATATATATATATATATATATATATATATATATATATATATATATATATATATATATATATATATATATAATTCGATATCGACAAGAGAATACCCTCCTCCCCCGGGTATCATTAGAGTCATGTCTACGTATGGGAGACGTCACATAGAAGTCTCCCGTCAGGAGACAACTATGATTCCAAATTTTATAAACAAAAAGTTCCTTTAACAAAATATCAAAATCATCATAAGGAGAAAAATATCAGTTTATTAATAACATAGAAAGTTTTTTAAATTTAAGTAAAACACCTATTGTGTGTATGATAGGTTTTATTGAAGAACTCGAGTTAAATTAAATTATTAAAACGTAAAATATTTATTTTTTTAAAGAGGAATATTGAATCGAGTCAGACTGAAGAATTATTAAAATTAAGATAAAGGACAAGCAGAAGGTCGGATCCAAGTTCTGAAGCGGCTATAAGGGCCTGGAGATGCTCGGCCCACGAGTTATAGGCATTCAGTTGCAAAATAGTGATTTAATCAGCTAGGGATGCGAAGAGAAGCAAAAGAACTAATAACCGAAGTCAGTGTGGAAACAAATGAGAAGATATCACAAACCAAAATTCGTATGACTAAAAATAAAAGTTTTTTGATTTTTCACTATGGGACAGTTCTTGTCCCTACACCCGTGATTAGGGTGATGGCTAGTTCCAAAACGCTGGTGATTTGCATAACAGCTTATGCATCTTCTCCCCCAGACCAATTCTCAGTGGCGTTCCAAAGGGAAGTACACTCATGGACAAAAAAATTAGCGCACCAAGAAATAATTGCGGGATCGTAACAAAACTTGGCATGAAGGTACATGTTGGAGAGGTAAGCAAATGATAAGAAATGCAGCGTGATTGCGCATTACGTATAGCCAGTAGAGGGCGTTTCACGTCGTTCTCCATGGAGTATAAAACGGGAAACCAAAGCTTGTTTGAGTGTGCTGAATCGTTTACAAAGGAAGAGCTGAGGTAGACATGCCATTACGCCGTTTTCGAAGACAATATGAGCAGCTGTCGTAGTTTGAGAGGGGGAGAATCATCGGCATGATGGAAGCTGGGTGGTCAGCTAGGAGAGTAGTTCGTCAATTAGGCCGCTCTGATTGTGTTGTTGGGACCAGTGGATCCGAGAGATGTCATTTACACGAAGACCAGTCTCAGGACGCCCTCGACAGACAGGTCGTCGAGAAGACCGCCACATCGTAAGAAATGCACGCGTACAGCCAACTGCTTCATCGGCCGCCATCTAGGCACAGGTAGCACCTACACTAGGGCCCCCTGTATCTTCTCGAACCATACGGAGGCGTCTGGCTGAATTACACTTGGGATCGTGGCGCCCATTACGTGTGTAGCCCTTGACGCCCACCCATCGACGCCTCCGTTTGGAGTGGTGCCGCGCACGAGGAAACTGGACTGCAGTGGAAGGGAACCAGGTCTTCTTTAGCGACGAATCGAGATTCAATCTCAGCAGTGATGACAAGCGTGTTTGTGTGTGGAGACCCAGTGGCGAACGCCTCAATCCTGCCTTTGCTTTACAGCGACACACTGCTCCCACAGCTGGTGTGATGGTATGGGGTGCCATACCATCACACCAGTGTTACCACTCATGCAACGGCTCCCAGGAGCCATTTTTCAACAAGATAATGCTCGGCCTCACATGGCAAGACTGTCTCCGCACTGTTACTACCCTTCCTTGGCCTGCCCGATCCCCAGATTTGTCTCCAATTGAGCATATCTGGGAACATTTGGGACGGCGAGTTGGGCATCCCACGAGTTGGAACGAACTAGAAGCAAGGTTACAGCAAAAATGGAAGGAAATGTCTCAAGACATCATACAGAACTTATATGCCTCAATGCCCGAACGTATCGCATCGTGCTACAGGGGGTTCAACAGGGTATTGAATCTTCCGTTCTTTTGCCTTTTTCTCCGAAATAAATGACCCTTTTTCTTTGATTTTCTATTCAATTACTTATATCAAAGTAGTCATTACGTATGTAAAATTTCGTTTAATTTTGACGACTCCTTCTTGGTGCGCTAATTTTTTTTGTCCATGAGTGCATTTTGGATCAAAAATTACAACATCCCGAAGGCTTCTAACATTCATTTGGCCACGTATGCCGATGATACTGCCATCATGTCCAAGATATCTGCAATCGGGAAATGATTAACGGATTACAGAATTACATCTCTGGCTCATTGACTGGAAAATTAAAGTTAATGCATCAAGAAGCGCTTGCCTCCTCTTTACGAAACAACAGTGTATTGGCTATTTACCAACTGTCGCCATTTCCGATCAACCCGTCCCCTGGGTTACTGAATATAAGTACCTAGGGTTATTTCTAGACTCAAAATTAACCTTTGCCCACTATATCAAAGAAGTCCACAGAAAGGCTATCGGAATGAGCAGAACGCTCACTCGCTTAATTTCTCGAAAGAGTAAGCTGGCGATCAGGCACAAAATTCTGCTCAACAAATCCGTCCTGAGACCAATCATGTTGTATGCTTCACCCATCTGGGCGTCGGCTGCAACTACACATCTGAAACGACTGCACCTCTTTCAAAATATACACCTCTGGAAAATGATTAATCCTCCTTGGTTTGTTCGGAACGAAGTCCTACATAAGGATCTTAAAATCTAACTAATTTTAGAGTTCATTAAAAAACAATCAAACTACATTTTCAATAGAATCCTTCAAATTCCTAATGAACTGCTTCAAAATCTACCAGCATATGATACATAAATTGCATCATCGCAAAAGGGACCCAGAACCACCCTCGGACATCAATATCCGCATTTCCCAGCCCTAAAATGGCTGAGAAATCATTGGAGCAACTCATTAGTGACATCCTACGCGTTTAAAATTTTTCAAATTTGTAGGACTTCAGCTTAGTTTTTAATAACGTCGCACTAGAAGCAACACGAGGGCTACTGGCGACGAACCTCGATCAAGTGACGAGGACGGCACTTGAAGTAGCACCCCTCTCCTAATTTCTACAAGACAGGAGGACTTTGAACCCCGACAGATTTAACATGCACCAGCCCCCGTTAAACGACTTGTCTTCGGCAGCCAAGGATCGAACCCGCGATCTGAACGAAAGCCACCGGTCATGAATCCGAAACCATGACCACTAACTACCGCGGCCTTGTAGAACTTACTAACTTCCTTATAGAACTCACTAAATTCCACCCACGAAAGCTACGTTGTGCTTCGCTGATCATTTTGGATAATTTTTCTAAGTTTTAAAATTTTTCCTCTAAAAACCGTTTATTTGCACTTTTTAATAAGAATTCTGCTCACCAGGCGTCACTGGAAAAACCGAATGATTCTACCTTTTCAAACATCATTCTCCTCACGCTTTAAAATCTCACCCATTTTTTTGGCCTTTAATCCTTCAAAATTGGCATCGACGATGGCACTTAAAATTTATTTCAAGTAATTTTTCTACCTTAAAAAACCTCCCAAAAACCCTAGGGACGACAAGCAAAACGGAGTCGTGTTTAGTCTCCGAACTGAAGTCCCGCCCTCTTTAGCTCTCTGACCAGTGCGGTAGGTGCTTCGTTAGCTTGCTTCCTGGGCGTCCAATCGCAACTTGGTTTATCATCACTTAAACTCCGCGATTCCTCATTCTGCTGATATCCCCCGCCACTCCTGCAAACCGAACCAAAATTCCTCCATTCTTTATCACGCCGAAGGGCGATTGGAGGCAACTCCTCTCCTTCGCGCGATTAGAAGCGCCATCGCTTTACAGCAAACTAAAAGGCCGCTTCCTCCGTCTCATGGTTGACAGTGAGACGGAATATAGGAAACTAGCGAACTTCCAACGCATGGAGGGCGTAGAATTCAAATCCTATATGTTAAAGGCTGACCGTCCTTTGAAAGTAATTCTCCGTGGCCTCCCTTCTAATACCGATTTAGAAGAAGTCAAACAGGAGATTGAGACCGCAGGTTTTACTGTGCACAAAATCTCCCCCTCGAGTAAATTCCAGACTAAAGCACCGATGCCCCTCATTTATTTTCAAATCTTAAACAATTTACACGCTGAAACCATTTATAGTTACACCGATATGATCGGTACGGTCATCAGCATTGAAAATTATTGGGGCAATAAGCGCCCTTCTCAATGCTGGAGGTGTCAGGGTTTTTTCACTCCTCTGAGGTTTGTCACCTCCCTATTAAATGCGTCAAGTGCGCAGGGGTTCATCGAGTTAGGGACTGTCCAAATGATTTCGACACTCCTCTTAGGTGTGCAAATTGTGGCGGGGAACATGCTGCGAATTGGCGCCAGTGCCCCCGTTTTCCCAAGGGCAAAAATTCAAGCCCTAAATCTAATGTTAAAAATCAAAAAAAAAAAAAATTAAAAAACTAAAAATTCGGCCCCTAAGCCTAAAATTGTTAACTCTCCCAAGAGCCAGCGTCCTCTCGAGAGTTATCGACAGGCCACCCCACAGGTATCATACTCCCAAATTTTATCCGGACAGACTACGGTTCAACCCGCCCCTGTTCAAAATTCTACGGCTTCCCCCAGCTTCGGAAATTTTGGGGAAATATTCCGAGCTGTTGTGGCTATTGCCAGTGACGCTAACGTCGACGAGCAACTTTTTGCTCGGGCATTTCGGGAGTGTCTCCCTGCCCTCCGCCAGGTCACAGCGGCTGACGACAAGGCCTGCATTATTTTTGAGGCCTATGTCGCCCTTAAGCACGGGCGCGCTTACCGCGCCCCACCCCAACATTAAAATTCAATCGTGACGTGCACGACATTTCTCTTTGGTTCTGGAAAGCAAATGGTCTGCGTTCCAAGATTGACGAAATTAGAGACTTTGTCACAGAGCATAATTTTGATCTATTTTTGGTTCAAGAAACAAAGCTCCAACCGGGGCACGAACCCCAGATCGCCAACTATCGTCTTTTCAAAGACGATAGAATAACTTTAACTCCTCGTATCGACGGAGGTACCGCTTTATACTGTAAAAGTAATTATGAACACTGCAGAGTCCTCTTACTGAGGTTACAGTATATTGATGCAACTGCTATCGAAATTAAAATTAATAATTATCCACCATTGCGAATAATTTCTGCTTATATTCGCTATACCCCACACAATCGTTACTTTTTTCCAGAGGAGGATTTTATTAAACTTCTAAATTCTGGTTAAAATGTAATTATTGCTGGAGATATGAATGCCTGTCATAAAGACTGGCATGATTCAAGATCAAACAATTCTGGCTTTAAACTCAAAAATGTTATAAGCAGAACTCCAGTTGCTAGGGTTGTTGCACCGTACACCCCTACGCACATTAACCCTAGATTCCGACCGGGGGCTAGGGATTCTATTATTGTTCTTGCAATCTTTAAAAATATTCCCTTTAATTATGATATAAGAGTCATTCATGATCTGAGTTCAGATAATCTACCGGTCATTTTGACTCTTAATACTAACTCTGCATTTTTAAAATTACCAGAGCAACTCTCTACCAATTGGGAGAATTTTAAATTTATTTTAAATTCAAAACCCCTCCCTATTCCGGAAACCTCCAGCAATGAAGATATTGAAAAATCTATCGAGAAAATTGGTGAAACTATTTCTGAGGCACTTGTGATGGCCTCAAAACCAAAATTTAAACCTCCTCCTCTGAAACTCCCTATTGAAATCAGAACTAAAATTCGTCGCAAAAATTATGTACGGAGAGTCTGGCAAAGATGTAGGAATCCGGCTCTTAAATCTGAACTCCGTGCACTCAGCAATGAGATTAAACGAGACATTCAACACTTTTCCCAGGAAAGATGGGAAAAACACATTAAAGGCCTCTCGCCTGATACAAACACCCTTTGGAGGGTAACCTCCCGACTCAAAAAGCCTTTTCACACAATTCCGCCCCTGAAGGGCGCCCTAGGCAGTGTTGCTGTAGCTCCTATTGAAAAGGTGGAAGTTATAGCTGATAGCCTTCAAAAGCAATTTGAACCAAATGAAGACGAGAATCCCTGATTCTCAGCTCATACTACACGAAAAGTCCAAAGGTTTTTGGCCTCCCCCACTTGTCTAGACCTGGAACCAGTCCAGGCTAGCGAAATTTTGGACTTTATTCACAAAACCAAAATTAAAAAGGTTCCAGGATTGGATTTAATTTCTAATCGCATTCTTAAAAATCTCCCACTTAAATTTATTTTTCTTCTCACGCTGCTCTTTAACTTTTTAATGGAGAACTGCTACTTCCCCAAGGCTTGGAAGATCGCCGTGGTGGTCCCATTCTCAAGTCTAATTCTGATGATTCGAAACCTCAAAATTATCGCCCCATATCGTTACTCAGTTCGCTGAGCAAAGCATATGAATATGTTATTTTGAATCGCTTGGACCAGTTCTGCAATTCCAGGAATATTGTTATTCCGGAGCAGCATGGTTTTGTTCCCAAGTGCTCTACAGTAACACAGTTACTGAGACGGTCCAGCAAGGCTTTTCCAATAACAAAGCCACGGGTATGCTTTTTAAAACGTTTTTCTGAATTTCACTTGGTGTGTGTGTGTGTGTCATCAAATTTTCGATCGTTAATTTAACCAACTTCCCATCAAGCTAGAGCTTTGAAATTTTGGGAATCGTTCGTACTCGCCTAACAATGCAATATTTAGACATTTGCGACAAGTTTTAACTAATATTTTCTTTATGTGCAAGTTTGTGATCATGGCGCGATTTCAAAGAACAAACAGCGTTGTTTTTTTTTTTTTTGCTGTTGTTAAATCCGTGAAACGGAACAGGGTAGCCACATTTGGCAAAATACTGCCAAATAATTCTTGTCGCCAAGGATAAACCTTTCCTGAATTCTGGTTCCCATTTTTTTTAATAGAATGACTTACAAACTTTCAAATGCATGTTTTGATTTTATGAGTATTATGAATTTCTTAATATGCTCACAAATGTATCTTTTTAAGTAAATTTTAAAGTTAAAAATAACTAACAGTTTTAACTAATATTTCAATAATTTTCTTTAATAAACTTTGCTACCATATAAAAACGTTATTTTTAAAAACGTTGGTTTTTATATCGAATTATTATCGATATTGTCAAAGCTTTTGATAAAATTTGGCATGATGGGCTCATTTCCAAGATGATGCGACTTGGAATTTCGGACCAACTTATCAAAAATATTCACTCGTTCCTTGACTCTCGTAGTTTCAGGGTTCGAGTCGAAAATGCAGTCTCCTCCCCCCCATCCAATCTTTAGTGGAGCCCCCCAGGGATCGATTTCAAGTCCAAGAATTTTTTCTTTGTACGTAAATGACATCCCGAAGGCTGCCAACATTCACTTAGCAATGTATGCTGATGACACTGCTATTATGTCACAAGACATCTGCAATCGGAAAATTATTGCAAGATTGCAGAGATACATTTCTCGTTTACAGCTCTGGCTCATTGACTGGAAAATTAAAGTTAATGCATCTAAAAGCGCTTGCCTCCTCTTTACGAAACAACAGTGTATTGGCAATTTGCCAGCAGTCACCATTTTTGACCAACCCTTCCCCTGGGTCACTGAATATAAGTACCTAGGGTTAATTCTAGACGCCAAATTAACTTTTGCCCACCACATCCGAAATGTCCATCAAAAGGCTATCGGAATGAGCAGTTTGCTCACTCGCTTGATTTCTCGTAAGAGCAAGCTGGCGATCAGGCACAAAATTTTGCTCTACAAGTCGATCTTAAGACCGATCATGTTGTATGCGTCGCCTATTTGGGCGTCTGCGGCAACCACCCATCTGAAACGACTGCACGTCTTTCAAAACATCCACCTTAGGAAAATGATAAATACACCCTGGTTTGTTCGGAACGAAGTCCTGCATAAAGACCTTAACATTGAACCAATTCTCGAGTTCATTAAAAAACAATCATTAAATTTCTTTAACAGGATCCCTCAAATACCTAATGCACTGCTTCAACAACTCCCCGCGTATGATGCGTCAATCGCAAAAAAGACCAAGAGCCGCGCTCGGACATTCATTTGTTCACTTCCCAGCCCTAAAAAGACTGCGAGCGCATTGAAGTAATGCATTAGTGATATCCTGCTTATTTTTCAAAATTCAGGACTTCACATCGATAAGTGGCAATGCCCCATGGTCAAAATGGACCTCGCGTAATACTGTCGATCACTTTCAAAATTTTTCAAATCTTTAAATTTATACACTTTTAACTTATAATAGCATTTTCCTAAGTTTAGAATCATTTTTAGTCACCAGGCGTCGCTAGTGGCGCATAGCTCAATTCTGTTTAATTCTTTCTTTTCAAACTCATCTCCTCGTGTTTTAAATTTTCCCTCAAAATTTTAAACTGCATATTTCTCTAAATTGGTTTCGGTACGGCATTTCTTTTTATTTCAATTTAATTTTTACCTTGTTATAACCTCTCAAAAACCCGCGGACGACAGCTTTCTCGCAGCCGTTTTCGACTGCGAACTGCAGTCTCACCCCTAACACTCTCTCTGCCCATTGCTATATATGCTCCTTAGCTTACTGGCTACAGCGTCCAATGGCTATGCGCGCTTTCGTAACTTTATTTCGGCAGTTCCTCACTCTGCCGAACACTCAAGCGCATGTTGCCTTGATCCCAATTACTATAGTTGTTTACAATTAAGCTTAAAATTTTTATTAATGATGCACTTAACTTTTAATATTAATTCTGATGAGAGAGTAAGTTTTTATTTAAAAAATAGGAACCTCGTAAGCTTAGCCGTTACCGTTACCAGGCTTTCTCTGCCTTGAACCTAAATTTCGATAGCCTATTAACAATTATGAACAAATAATTAATTCTGCTCTTTTAATTTAGAAGTTTGGACGAGAACCTCATTCATCAAATAAAACTTCTGAAGAAAAAGAAATTTCGAATATGATGAAATCAGTATTGAAGTCAAAAGTTAGGTTGGTATGAAGCTTTTTTGAATTCTTCTGTTACATTTAATGAATTAACTGACATTTCTCAGTTTTTTGATTCCTTAAATTTATATGTGTTAAGCATAAAATGCAAAAACCAAGGTATCCATATTAATTTTGGTCGTCAAATTCAAGGTTTGGCTACAAAATTATTAATATGTTGTGGTTTCAAACAGCCAGTCCTTAATACTAGATTCACTCAGACTATAACTAATGAAAGAGACTTTTGTTTGTTTAGTTTATATTAACGTCGCACTGGAAGCAACACGAGGGCTATTGGCGAGGGACCTCGTAATTTGGAACCACGGTCAAGTGACGCTAATGTGTATGAAGTTAATACGAGACTTTCATATGCTACGAGATCAATTGACAAAGGATATGCTGCTGCGAAAGTGTTTTGTAGAATGATGAATTTACCTCTCCCAACTAAGCTCCTTCGTGAGTTAACCCACGCATTAAATGATGCGACAAAGGAAGTACTTTTGAAATTTACAGCATTATAAAGAACTAAGCAGTTCCTCAGTTTCTATGAAATACGTCCATAACTAAATGCTATCACAGGGAAAATATTTTTTATTACAAAACAAGAAAATCTTCACGAAATATCCCCATTACTTTTTATTACGAAAAACAATACGAATTTGACGACAGCCGAGTTAATATTGAAGTTGGCGTTTCTATAAATTTCTTCTTAAGTGTCTCAATTGCAAAGTTGTTCTAAACATTTTGAACAAAAATGAGTTTTGTCGGCAATAAACAGCAAAATTATTAAACGGAACAGAACACTTAGTGTAGTAGAATGGAAACACTTTTTTTTTGCATTAAATATTCAATGTTAACTAAAGAAAATTACATTTACGTACATAACTGAAATAACTATATATATATAAAATTGATCGCGTTGTAAGATTTTTTAAAATCGTTTTTGAAGTTAGCCAGATTTGGCACATGCACATAAACCTCAACTATCCATTATTCACCATTTTGTTTTTTAAATAATCGAATATATTTCTTGTTTCACATGCAAATGCAGCATCTGAAAGAATTTTTTTGTCTGAGTGTTTGAGGATTCTTACAGTCCGGTGAAATAGAAATACATGCCCATAACCTGACAATAACGAAATTCTCGTATATGCTACTAACCCACCACAACCAAATATTTTAAAATGGTTAATAGATTTGCCAATGGAAAAGTTAATGTATAAAAACATCCAATGTTTGTGTCAAAACTATTAATTCAATTTACAAGGAAATCATTGTTATGCTTTATTTGAACATTATTGTACAAAATGGCAGCTTAACTTAACATTTTAATTAAAAATGGATGATACTATATATTTAGGGAATGAATGTTAAATATCACACGAGTGCACAAATATCAAATTTATCCAAATTGTAATGATACAAAAATACTTGTTCGTTCATTCACAAATCATATGGAGTAACACACAAGTGACTTGACATCTTCTAATGAAAATGCAGGATAAATAACATCACGAAAATTCCAGCTAAAATTAATGAAAATGGGCATTAATAACAATTCCAATTCTTGCAGTCTAATGTCTCAAGGTGTACAATATAATCACAAGTGTAACACTAAAGAACATATGAATCAAAAATACTGAAAAACACGATTTTATAAATGTATGTAAAAAACTTTTGATAGGAGAAAGTTAATGTAAGTTATGGTTTATTAACTTAAGTTTGAAAAAAAATCTTACATTCCAAATGAATAATCAGCACATCTAAGATCCTTTTGCAGTTATAATAAAAAGGATATAAATTAATAGATTAAAAATTTAAATATATCAAAATTTCTAAAAAATAAGAATGTTAATTTGTATTTGAATGAAGCACTCAATTATAATTTTTTGAAAATGAATTAGTACTTCATATTTTTTAAAGAACACATACCTGAACAAGACATTTAAATTTCTGCTACTACCAAACTCGTTATTTTGAAGAGTAAGAAGTAATTGGTTCCCTACTTAATTCAATCTCTAAATGAAAAAAATTAAACATCAGCAGCAAAAATCCTCATCCCAAATAATTACTTAAGAAATACTACATAAAGTCAATCAGAAGGATTTTCGAATTAAAACTATGTTCGTAAATGAAAGCTGCTAGAGAAATTATGAAACCCTTTAGAATTAGTATTTCATTGAATAAAGGACTTGAAAACAATTAGAAGTTATATTCCAGCTTAGCAGGAATGACAGCAATCAAATAAAATCTACAGTAAGTATATAACTACTTTGAAAACTCAAGGAATTTAACAGTTAGGAAAAGGCATCCTTATTTAATTCACAGTATTCTAGTGTAATAAAAATAAACATTTCAATTATTTCTGAGCTATTATACCACATCACACGTTTTGACACACCACACTAATCTTAAACACAATTTTAGTATTCACCTTTTATTATCATAAAAGGAATATTATTGTTACTTTAAATAATACAAACAAGCATAAAAATTCACAAATGCTAGCATAACCAAAGTTTGCATCAACCCATAACTGATTGTATATTCTTACAACATACACAGAAACGTGATATTTATAAACACTTACATATTACTGAAAAAGCAATAAATCCATGAAATCTTTCCAAGACAGCCATGTTTTAGTTTTGTCTGATAATGAACTGTGAGATTTCATCTTTTAGTCTTATCTGTGATATCCTAAATTTTCCCCCAAGAAGCTCAACAGTAGCAATTTCACAAAAATTATCAAATTAGTTTCATTTCACTTTCATAATGAATTACAAATTTACATGCCTTTCAAATAAATGTTAGTTACAAAAATATCTGTATATTATAAATATTAATTTAGAAAAACTTGATATAAGATGGTACAAGCATACATCCTGAGTACACGAAAATGTTTTTCACAGGCTAATTTTTTTAATACAGAAGCAAAAAATGGACATGACACTAAAGCAATATAAACCAGAGATCTGAAGATTCAAGTTCATTGAAAGACAAATTAAATCAAATTAAAATAGTTGCATTCCATTTAACTTAAACACCACCAAAACAAAATTCAAATAATTCTTTATCAAAAACATGCTCAGTAATTAATTTTAAGTACAAATATTTCCTAAATAAATTTCAAAATCATGTTTTAAAAAAACATTTTTGATTTCTGAAAATATATTGAGGATTCACAATTTCAATATAGGAGGAAAACAAAAGATAGCATAAATATTTTAAACATAAAATTTACACCATCTCTACTGTAATTTTAAGATAAAATTTTCAAATTTTTACTTGTCTGAAATCGGTATTTTGTATTCAAATTTTAAACTATTGACAATTAAATGTTAAAACACAAAATAAAAAGTTAAATTGAGAAATACCAGATCTTCTTAACTCATGCTAATACTTGATCAAAACTTACACAAGCAAAAGCTGTTCAAACTCTAAAAATTACATATTAATGCAAACAATATAACACAAATATTTAGATCAATCTCATATTGCACTAATACTTCACTTAAGTCCAGAATAAGATAAGTGTGAAGGTAATTGTACAAACAAGAAAGAAAGAAAGGAACTTCTACTTTAGATTTTACATTGATATAAATTATTCTGTAACTTATTCCCTATTGCAAAAAGAAAAAAAGCAAAGAAGGGCTTTCATTATGATAACTTAAATTAAGAATTTAGAAGAAAAAAAACTATTTGCCCATCATTTGTATTCCATACAAATTTTTTTTTTTTCAAAAATAAACTTTCATGAATAATTTATGTATTGAAACATATGTAGTTGTGTTTGGGTTATGTGATAAAATTCTAAATGTTCAGCTAAAAATAATCAAATTATAGCAGAAACAATTTTCTATTCTTTGTATTTTAAAAACTGCATTATGTACATTATACTTTAATTAAAATGGATAAAAAATATTGATATTCTCACCATATTAATTTAATGTTTAATCACCAAAAAAGCTGATGAAATGAACTTTTTACCATGTTTTACTTCACTAAAATTTGCAAAATAGCATTATAATAATTTATGAAAAATATAAAAATTGGTTGACTGATTCAGAAACAATCTTTGAAAAATATGTTGCTCATCATGAAGAGAGAGAGAAAAAAAAAAAAAAAAAAAATTGTTTATTGATTTTTATTTATGTTATTTGAATTATGAATAAAGATTAAAATTATATTCCTCATACATATATCAGATTGGAATGGAAATTTAAATACATTGAAAATAAAAACCTTTTGAGCTATAATCGACAGCAAATTTAATTTTAATGTGAAAATATTAAATTGTACACTAATTTTGATGTGAATTGTTGACATAAGATATTTTTTCATGAAACCAATGTTCAAAAACATTTTTGACAGACTGTACATACAAAATTACAAAGCCTGTATACACTTATAAGTGTAACAGAATTATATGGTTGATAATGATTCCAAATAGATTCTTTTCAATGATTTGTTGTTCTCCTGAAATATCAACAATTCAGAAAAGAAAGATTACTGAAAGATGGTCATAAAACGGATAGATATGAGAATTCCAAGCAAACAATATTTTAAACAAAACACTCACTCATACAAAGAGAAAAAAATTTATACCAAATTAATTTTAACCAAACCTGAGAAATATTTCAACATGAAACTATTAATCCAGAAATAAGATCCTTGTAGAACAAGAGGCTGTCAATAGTGTGAAAAAGTCAAGATATATCTCAAAAACTTTTAACTGATGACTTGAGCATCATACACTTGTAATAATTATAGCAAAATAGAGATGTTTGCAACTTTATCAATGTTGTGACAGGATGTATACTATTTTCCTCTTATTCAATACAATGGTTAGAAGATAAATTGCACTTTTGGGTAAAACACCTCAAAACAATGTGCATTAAGACTCTTAAAAATTTACATTCGTTAAAGGCACCTTAAATTACATTAATTTTGATTTTGAATGGAATAGAAGTGAAAAATTTATAATAAGAAACAAATTTCTTACTTCACAAATAAGATATAAAATATTTACAGTTTCAAATTTAAAGATTAAAATTTTAATGAAACTATTTGTTTCACAAAGAGAAAATTTTCCAAATATTTCTACTGCCAAATATCTCAAGGATAAGAATAAAGATAATAAATTTTAATAATAAATTTGATAAAGGTTATTATTAAAATAAATGTAAGAATTACAAAAATTAAATAAAGTTGTTAACAGTTTTGTGATATATTAATACTATAATATATGGAATATAATGAGTGCATAGAATTATTGGAAATAAAATAACAATAGGCACGCATGGTTATAGTTATGTTTAAATCTATAAATATGATAAATCATTAGAATGGTAAAAATACTAAATAAATGCAGGAAATACGGAAGATCTTTCCCCTCTCCCCCATAATTTTGCAAATAAAAATAACAATGATTTCCATGTTTAGCATAATTATTGCTGAGGAATTCAAACAGTAGAAGCCAGTAGATGAAATCCTTTGATATTTTTGGATGACTAGATATTTACATGAAAAGTTTTTTTTACTTTTATACAAGAGAATTTATAGATGATAAAGAAAAAAAAAAAAAAAAAAAAAAAAAAGTCAGGACATGGATGAATATACAATAGCTCCATAGCTGTCAGAAAAGTATGAAATACAGTTTCTTTTTACAATGCATGAAGTGCTTCGGAATTCTAACAGTTTTTAATAAATTTGTTCTATGCAATTTCACTTATTATTTGTGAGCATGTTGGACAACCTGCAAAGAAAAAAATAAAAACTAAGCATTTTAGTAGATAAAAAATATAAGAATTAAAATTATAAGTATAATTTTAAAATCAGCATCATAAGAATATATATACTCATAACCAAATCAAAAAACTGGACAAAATCTAATATTTAATGAAATTTTTCATAACTGACAAATTTTAAATGCTTAAATATGTTTTACATGCTGAAGCAGTAATATTTTATTTATAAAATACATTGTTTGAAAATTGGTAAATTCATAAAAAAAAGTAACACATGCAAAATAAAAGACATTTACAAGCTTTCATAATTTAATAAAATACAGCACTATCTAATATTTAAGAATGAAAAGATTTGGGGAAAAAAAAAAAAAGATTCTTTTTTAAAGGATTAAAGAAAAATGGTTAAAATTACAATACAGCACTCAGAAGAAATAATTCAGTTATGGGCAATAAATTTAAAAGAATTAACTAAACATTTCTTAATTCTGTAATATTTTTGTGTGTGTTTTCACATTATATAGTCTGTTTAGATCCAATACTGTTCAGCTTGGCAAATTTACCATGTACACATAAGTCTTTGATTTAAAATTTCAATGCCACTTACAAAAATTTAATGAACAAATCCATATTTGTCTTGGAAGGAATGACATAACTAAATCAAAATATTTTTATACATAAACTCTTCGCTTTAAGAACTTTCAGTATAAATAATTAGAATGTCATTTCTAACAAACATGCATTAAACTAGGAACTCTTTAAGCGCATCATATATACATCCCATGGATAAAGAAGAAATAAATCCATCACTGAATCAAATACAAATCAAAGTGTTGTACTTTAAAATAAAAGGCTTTAAAATGTAAAATAGGAATTTTTAATGATACACGAGACAAAAAAGACATTTATTGCACTAAGAATGTAATCAAGACTATAAATTGAAACATATTTAATAGCTTTATTCGAAATATTTGAATAAAGATAATATTTATAATAAAATTATACATTTCTTCACAACTTGCATTTATCTTTCCCTCTGTTAAAAAAATATTTTTCAGTAAAAATAGACTGTAGCCAAGATAGGTGAAAACCCTTTTAAATATGAGATTCATTCTACTTCATTTTGATTAATAAGTAGATGTAAACATGTTTAAAGTTGAATTTAGAGAAAATTGATTTTTTTTTAAAAAAATAGTGATCTTGAAGCCAGCATTTTAATTGCAATACTATATATATCTTTTCATTACCATTCCATGGCTTCTTCTAATCCCTCCCCTTGAATTGCAGAAGTCCGAAAAATTTGAAAGGTTCGATTTTTTAATGCATCCAGTCCTAATGCACTATGTACTTCTGGAACAGTTAAAGCTCCCTCAACATCTTGTTTGTTAGCCAGAACAACCAAAATTGCTTTCTTGAGTTCATCTTCCTAAGATAGTTAAAAAATAAATTGGGATTATTTACAAAAAAAGTACAATTTATATAATTGATACACAATTTTTATAATTATACAAACCTTTAACATAGAAACAAGTTCATGCTTAGAAACCCCAATTCGATCACTATCTGAGGAATCAACAACATATATAATTGCATCCGTGTTGGAAAAATAGCATCGCCAGTAGGGTCTACAAGAAATAGGAAAAATTTATATCTTTAAATAGAACATCGTATTCACAAATTAATATACATGAGTAAGAATTAACAAATTAATCCTCACATATTACAAATTAAAGATCTGTACTCTATAATGAAAATTTTACATAACTTATAAGGTCAAATATTTAAAGGTATTCCAAGTTTTTACAAAAATAAAAAATTTGTTATAAAAGTTATATTGATTTATTACTTTTCATGGTTTTGGAAGAAGGGAGAAAAAAGCCACCTGGATGAATTTTACAATTTGAGATTTGTCTTTTAAATCTAGAGGGAATTTTGTTAGAACAGATATTAAAGAATTTGGATTTATAACAAAAACAAAAGAAAATGTGAAAAGAACCCTGTTTCGGGACTCGACAAAATATACAATTTGAATATAACAAAAATACCTAATACTTGTTTGTCCTCCTAAATCCCATACTTGAAACTTCAGATTCTTGTAAGTGACTTGTTCTACATTAAAGCCAATTGCTGGAGAAAATGAAAAGCCATTTTTAAAAAGAATTAAATGCAATTTCAAATTATAATAATAGTAAAAATGACAAAGTTGATTACATAAATCATAAATAACAATTTAAATTGCTTTATAAGACATTAACATAAACATGTACATTTTTTAAAAATCAATCAGTGTAATATAATATTGACAATGTTTATATATATATAATTATAAATTACTCAATTTACAAGGAAACTTAACTAGAGTTAAAACTAGTTTAAACTATTGAAAACTTTTTTTCTTCTTTTCACACATATATCATCACGTGCATACTATACTAAAATACTTATAATTTAACATTTACTTAAGGTTCTTACTTTTCACTAAACTACTTTACTTTTTCACTATACTCAATATAACTTATTATTACTTAACTACTCATAAATCATATCACTTTGTTTCTTCTTTAAGGTAGCTTACTTGCTAATTACTTTCACTGAAAAGTCATATGAGATCAGACACACTTTTTAGAAACAATAACAACTTAATTTATTCAGTCAACGCAGTTTCTGTTGCGTTACCTTGGTGATCAGTACAGTTTACAGTTAGCATTCAATCATGCTGCAATTCACAACTTTCTCGAGTACATCCACTCCTTAGGGAGAATTAGTCTGATCTGAAGGGATCATATGACATCCCATACTTACCCCTTTACACAAAAACTTGCCCTCTAAAGGCGCTTTAAGCACGGGAGATAACATCTGGTCAATTCTGACTAATAATAGTCCCAATTATGCAAGTTTACAATAACACAAAATCATTACACTCAACAAAATACTTCATATCATAAATATCAAATATTAGCTTGACCGATAACTTTATAGAATGATATTACTAAATTCCTAATAAGAAAAAAATCTTACATTAATTTTTAAATTCCTCAAATACTGAAAATATCAAACATGAATAATCATACACAAACATCAATAGTTAAATTTCTCAAATACTTAAAATATTAATTAACATACAGATAAAATATCATGCACAAATCCTTTTACATAACCATCACTCTTATGCATAGATTTCACTACGAATTATCTTTAATTCCACTATGCACATATAAAGAAAATTTTTCTCCACTTAAGTATTAATTCTAATTTAAGGCTTCAAAACAAAAATCTTAGTAATCATACAGTTCAAATACTATTTCACTTACATATCAAAATTACCAAAACACTTTAAAATACTTCTCAATAACTTTTAAAATGCTACATATCTAAGGTGACCAGATTTCAACATTCGAAAAGTGGGACACCATTGATGGGGGGGGGGGGGCTTGATTAAAAATTTGGTACTTAAAAAATACCTACCTTTGATATCTAAATAAATTACTTACCTAAATCATCTGAATAGCTGATTTGTTGACATCACTTGTTTAACCAGCATTAGCATGCAGTACAATGTGAATCGCATGAGAGCCAGTTACAAAACTCAATATGAGAAGGCATTACTTTGTGGACAACCAACAAACTCCTTACACCCTGACCCTTCTCTACTCTAAAATTCCCCTTCATTTCCAATGCTTGTATAAGTTATAATTCCTTTGCAACAATGTTCCAAATCATGCTAGATTGCTAGTGCAACATGTCGCCATAAGAATTAAACCTGTGGAAGTGTACAAAATGGAAGATTCTCTCTTCATTTCACAGCTACAAAACATTTTCATCGCTGATAGACAAAACATTTTCATTGCTGATTCTAGTAACTGATCAAGGCAAACTTTGATAATCAGTTCTCAACAATTATTTTTATTATTACAGTTCAACAAAATAAAATGTACAAAAATAGTATAAAGCTCATATACATGGTAGCCGGAAACTGTATATTCCCTTCCTGTTCTCCAAGCTGTTTCCTAGCTTGTCGTGCATTCTTTTGAAAAATCGGGGCTTTCTTAAGGCCCAGCGGGATAAATTGTTAAAAATCGAAACTGTCTGGCTGAAAGAGGGACATTTGGACACCTTATACATATCTTTTTTTTTTTAAAAAAATTAGATAAACACATTCATACATTTATATAGAGATATCAATTATCTTAACAAAACATTCACACAAAACAGGATTGGTTCACTTCCTATTAATCATTAATTATCGAATCATATAAAAGAAAGCTTGTGGTGTCGATTCCATTTACGTTTCATCTTGTAATTGTTTATTGGCTATAAGTTTATCGTCCTTGAAATTTTGTCTCTTCTTTGCCAGAAAAACCGCAGCAACCTCTTGTTGAAGAAGCGAGCAGGAGATTTTTCTTTCCCTGTAGGCTTCGGAGAGGCGGGTCTGGATTCTTGTGTTCATACAGCCTTGAGGGGAAGGGGTTGAAAATCTCCCTTACGGTGAGTGTCCATTGCTCTGTCAAGGAATGTGTTTGAGATGTTTTGTTTATTGCCCCTTCTGCTTTCCTCCCTTTCTTTAGCTGTGTAACTTTGCAAATGTCCCAAATTCTTGTTACTGAAGGGGATGGAGACTCATCCTTTAGCCAAGTCCTGTTAAGATCCCCTGGGTCAAATGGAGTTTCTTCCCCCCCCCGCCTTTGGAGAGGGAGACTTTCTCCTTGGGAGTTCTCTTTTCTTTACTTTTTATTGAAATTTTTCTCTGCACAAGCTTTTCCCTAGTGCTGTGTGTTGACCCAACCCATGGACTCTAAAAGATGTTTTCTAGTGAGCTTTTCGCAGGATAGATACTTGTTGCTTTACTTCCTTTGCATTAGAATCACTCCCTTCATTTTTTCTTCGGAGGGGAAACTGGCTAAACACGTGTTCTGTCCACCTAATTATCTGTCGAAAACTCTCTTTTTCCAACTGTATTTGTATTTTGAAGAGCTCTGCTTCCTTCTTTCCATCAATGGGAATTTTTTTTCTCCTGTATTACACTTTAAAATTTTCTCTTTGATTTTTTGATCTGCAGTTAATTTTTGTCCTTCTAAACATGTGAATGCTTCTTGACATCATTGCTGTCCCCTTTTTCCTGTTTTTATTTCCTTACTGTATTTTCAGTTGCACTATTTCTTTCAATCTCTTTTGTTTTTGAAAGTCGGCTAATATCTTAAAATCGTCCTTTTTTCTCGTTATTCTTTACTTTCCTCAATACTCCTTTTTTTCTTCATTTAAGGTACATGTTACATTCCGTTTTTCTAATTCCTTTAACAGATTATAATTCTCAATTTTCTTGTCATTCAGTAGCATTGCTAGAGCTTATAATGCTTCTTCTTTTTCTCTGTTAATGGCTCTTTTTTCCCAAATGGCTTGCGTAAACTCTTCATTATGTTCTTGGGTTCTAGATGACTTCTGTTCTCCATTCTTCAATTCAGAATCAAATTTTCCCTGTTGAAATTGAAGTCGCCTTTCCTTTTTCTCAATAATGGCATCTTGTAATCTTATAGCTTGGGGTAATTTTTTATTCTCCTTCTGAATCTTGATTAACTTCTGGACTCTTTCTTTCAATTCACATTCAAACTTTTCCTGCTGAGAACGAAATCGTTTTTCGTGGCACTCTGGCATTTTCCCTTGTTTTCTTACAACTTCAGATAACCTTCTATTTTCTTCTTTTTGTGCTTTAGTTAAGTTCACTTTGGGCAGTTCCAGCTGCTTTTGATTCAATATTTGGCATTGCTTTAAACACTATTTAAATTTAAAAATGGGTAATCCTTCACATATCCAATCCATAATTCTTCATCGATCCTTGCATAAGCTATGTGTGGTAGGTCTAAAAATGGACGTCCAACCAATAAATCAACTGGTTAAGTTGAGTCTGGGACGATAAAAACATAAACAATGTTTGCTAAAGCTTCTTTGATTTGGAGATCTACTGTTATGTCACAAAACAACTCAGCTCAACTAGAACTTTCTGGCTGAGATTTTTTGAAAGCCTAGCTTTTTGTTTTTGCCAATAAATGGAATTCTACATAGATCGATGTGCTGACCTCTTCTTTGTGAACTTGATGATTACTTCCTGGTAACTTATTAGAACTTAGATCTTTAAGGATACAATTAATTTCAGTGTTGAACTTTAGACATAGCAATCTGTAACTAGATGCACATTTTATTCTTTTTTTCTGATTTTTTACTGATGATGTAGATCACTTTGACAATCATACCTAAACTTTGGGTGACTGGATTTAATTGATTAATAAATAAATAGATTCTTTTTACGAGGCAAAATATTTAGTCCTAAATTTTGTGCTACCGATACTTTGAGAAAACAACTTGAAGATCCAGTAGAGCAGTGACCCTTTCGCCATTAATGATCGCAGGTTTACGGTACTTATTAGATGTGGATAATTCTTGATCACAAACACTAAAGGTAATCCTTCTAGGTTCACTCTTATTTCTTGTACACTGTTTTCTGCAGTGTCCTGATTTTCCACATAAGGTGCATGAGAAGGGACAATCTCTTACAACATGACCATAATTCTTGCAGGAAAAACATTCCAGTTATCCTCTGATTTTTCATCTTAAATTTTCCAATTTTTGTTCCCTTTCGATCCTTTCTTCAATTATCGTCTGGAGATATCCTACCATGAAAGTTTCTTCGTAGTATTCATCATTAATTATTCTTGCTAATATTTCTTCATTTTCAGCTTCAGGTGTAAGGTTTATACCAGATTCTTTCACTAGTAATACGAGATCACATTTCAAAGCTTTTCAGAAGAACAACATACTTAATACTATTTACTACACTTTGTTATTCAAAACAAATCTTTACCATAACTAATCACTTCCAGTTGCATAATGAAAGCGAAAATTATTTACCTTTTTTTTCAGTTTTACAGTCCTGGTAGGTTATTTTTCTACAATGCACATTTTTTTTTTCTTATGCGCACACACACACACTCAACTATATAATCCAGAGTTAAATATCTTGCGATGCACACTTTTTAGTTTCTTTCACAGTTCCAGTGGGTTAGAGTCCTATAATGTACCTTTTTTGCACAGTCCACTATATAATCCAGGGCTGAATATCTCACAACACATTTTTTTTTCCTGTACACATACACAGTTCTTTCAAAATAATGTCCGTTTGACAGTGGACATCAATACTTATTTTGCTTTCTGAAATTATTGAAAACCTTTTCTTCTTTTCATGCATATATCCTCACACAAATACTAAACTGAAATACTTATACTTTAACTTTTGCTTAACTTTAAATTTTACTTAAGGTTTTCCTTATTTTTCCCCTTTACACTAAGCTACTTTTCTTTTTCACTATAATTAAAATAACTTATTATTACTTTAGTACTCATAAATCATATCACTTTGTTTCTTTTTTATGGTAGCTTACTTGCTAATTACTTTCACTTAAAACTCATACGAGATCAGACACACTTTTTAAAAACAATAACTTAATTTATTCAGCCAACACAGTTTCTGTCGAGTAACCTTGGTGATCAGAGCAGTTTACAGTTAGCACTCAATCACCCCACGATTCACAAATTTCTTGAATACGTCTGCTCTGTTTGGAGAATTGGTCTGATCTGAAGGAATTGTATGACATACAATGCTCACCCCTTAAAAAAAAAAAAAAAAAAAAAAAAAAACACCCTCTACAGGCGGACTTTAAGGACAAAATCAGATTTTACATAAATACATTTTTAAAGTGTTTTTGAATAGATTAAAACTGGCAGAAAAAAAATCAAACATAACCATATAAAATACTAATGTACAACACTTTCACATAGCATATGAATAGGATGAAAAAAATGCCACCCCTTAAGATTCTTCATTGATAATATATGGAAGTAAATTTTGAATTATTATGCAGCAGTGTTAAATTTTCATTGAATTTGTAAATGTAACAGAACAAAAATAATTTTTTTTAATACTTACTTGGAATCGTTGTAACAACCTCTCCTACTTGCAGCCTATATAAAATTGTGGTTTTTCCAGCACCATCTAGTCCTAGAATTAGAATACGCATTTCTCTGCTTCCGAGAAGATTCCTGAAGTAACTAAATAATCCACCTGCAAAAAAAAAAAAAATGAAAATCTTTTGAAAAATACTTCACCGAAATATTATATACTGTCATAATATCTATTAAAGGAAAAAAATATATAAAAAATGTACTTCATGATGTTCATTATCATGAAAATTCTCTTTTAATTTTACTACTTCTCAGGTAGCAATGGAATAAACAAAAATGAGGTACACATTTCAAAATTGACAAGCAAATAAACAACTTATTAAAAGGTTACTTAATTTTAAATATTTCAAGAAAATAAATGTATACGATATAAATAGTTTCAGAAGAATAACTTTGAGCATTTATTGCTTAAACACAACTCTGTATGAGCATAAAACTACTAATAGTAAGTGTATTTACAAATAAAAAAACTCAAGTGCACATATTCAGAATGATTTGAATTTAATAAAATCTTGTAAAAATATAGATTAAATATTTTTCTTTCATATATTTATGAATACAATTTTTTGTAATTTTTACTCTCTTGCTGAGCCAAAACTTTTAAGAATTAGATCATGATAAAGCAAGTATGTGTCAAAAATATCTTATTTAAATACATTTATACTCTAAATTTGAAATATAATTCTAATTTCCAGTTTTAGAACTTTTAAAATGGGGAAATCGGTATATATAACAAAGAAATATCTTAATGGCAATGAAACAATACAAAAATACAATTCCAAGAATGCTGAGAGTTAATGCGAAGATTTACATTTTTGCAAGACTCCAAAACAAACATCTTGAAATTGTCTAATGCAAACAGCAATATCAAAAACGATTTTTTTTATTTCAGATTACTTGATTTGATAATAGTTAAATATGCTATTCAAAGAAAGCCACTATGGGAAGGATAAAAACAGAATTGATTCCTAAGACTTTATGAACTAATTCATCAAATAATGCCGAGATTACTGACTATTATCAATTAATTTTATCCTCTTTCACAACACTGATTTATTTTTTTTATTGTTCAGCAATGACGCACATAATTCATTGGCTGAATTATATCTACACATATTACTTGTTAAATATTTATATTCATAACATTTGCTTGTAAGAGAATGTCAAAATATAAGTTTAATAAATACCTCTATAAACGAATTCAGACATTTGTTATATTATTGGTACTTTCAATCAAATAAAATACTTCAAAGGTCCAGATCATAAGAATCACACTTATTTTTAAATACAATCGACGGATACAAGTACTTCAATCAATTTGAATTGCAGATGAAACGATATATTTTTTTTATTTCTGAATTACATAATTAACTATCATTTCATTCTGGATATAAAAAAAAAGAACTCGATTCCTTTAAAACAATCCTCATGCATTAGACATTTCTTAAGTACACAAAACTTTAATCAGATTTTTCAGATGATTGGGCGATTCCGTAGTTTCCAAACATGCAGAACTTGATTACACCGGCTTCAGAAAATAATCGGTTTGGTATGAAATGCCTGTGAAGCCAAAATTTACACAAAAGGAACTCGATGTTACAAAAAAATGTTTATTTTTCATGTATGAACACACTTACTTAATTTGTCAAATAACAATAATCTAAACAGAATAATAAAAAACACAAATATAAAAGACATACCCATTCTTATAAATAATACTTAAGTTAAATCTGAATGTTTTGAACGAAATGAAGAAGTGTATTCGACTTCAACTTAACATAACATCAAACTTTCAAAAATAACTAATCGACAGCTGAAATCGGCTCACAACACTCATTAAACGTGTCTCAGTGAAACTGTTGCCACTCCATGAATTCTTATAAATTATTTTATTTTTGATCATATGGCTAGATGCTGATGGCAAGTCGGCTACAAAAAAAATGCAACACACCCTGGTCTCTAGACACCAAATATCTTGGAGTAACGTTAGATAAAAAACTCACTTTTAAACAACACGTTCTACGAATTAAAAAGCAGTATAATTCTGCAGTAAATAATATTTCCCCCCTTATTTCGCGTAAATCTACATTAAGTAGACGTAATAAATTGCTTATCTACACCCTGATACTAAGACCTATCCTGACCTATGCTAGCCCAGTCTGGTCGCATTGTGCTGACACAACACTGGAATTATTAGAAAAATCCCAAAATTCCACCATTAGAATGATAGTAAGAGCACATTGGTACATGAGAAACACAGACATCAGATACTCAATTAAACTTCCAAAGCTTAAAAACTTCATTAAAAAATTATCAGGAAATTTCTACCAAAAAATTGATACCTCGAGCAATAAAACCATTCAAGAAATAGAAAAGTACACCCCACTCAGAAACAACCCACAACTACACAGACCACGAGAAATTTTAATTCTTTAATTTCACTTATATTATAAAAACACTGGTAACACAAGCACACTCCTCACAAAATATCACCCCTATGCACCCACCTATATGTACAGAATTAACACACCACACCATCGACCAATCACAGAGCGCGCTCTCACTGCGACGAGACTGAACAAGTAAGCAGGAATCCAATAGAGTACTGCTGCAATATCCTATGCCTAAACTCATGAATTTCAACCATCTTCTCTTTTGGATTAATTTTAACAACACTAGTATTCAACTAGTGATATTCTAATATTAATAATATATATTCAGCATATATTTCAAAATTAATTTCATATTTTCCAAAAAGCTATTGCACTGTAATTTTATTTTATTATCTTAATATCTAAATCTTAACTTCTGGGCAAGTGTAAAACCAAAATTCAGTCTCACCTCAAATAATAGCCAATTCACAGGGGATTAAAGCCCGAGAGGGTTATGTTCCCCGACAAAAATAGTCGATGATCATTGTGTTAAATTTTAGGTATCTTTCTGAAGATCACCAAGTTTATCATTCTGCTGTAAAAGTCGAATAATCATTCTGCTTAGTAAGCAGTCGCATGCGAAAAACAACGAACAGATGTTGTATGTATAGAGGTCTGCTAATTTTGAATTATAATTTCACTGGGGAAATTGTAGAAACGGGGGCTGAAGATTTTCTTTGCCAAAACCTCTTTCTAGTAAGAGATAGATTATCTTTGAAAAGAACCAAGTACCATGCAAGGAAACCTCTTTCTACGTAGTAATTAACTAAATTCTTCTTGACATTCAATATTTATCTTAAAGGTAAGGACCACTGTCATTTTTTCATACCCTTTTCTTTCCTACGTGTGTGTGGGAGGAAAGTCCAGTTTGTGGTGTAGCGATCCTGTTTCACCCAGTTTCCTCTCCAGATGTATGACGTACAGTCACGCCACTATCAACCAATTGCTCGAGTAGCGATTACGTAATTCGCTTCAGGGCGATGTCATCCAAACGCCGTAAGCCGCAATTCATAACGTATTGTCAAGAAGGTGAGATCGGTAAGCGGGGGACAGAGTATGACCTTCGGTGAGAGAGCACGGTTCTGTATTGAAGTGAGAATAAAACCTTTTTTTATACGACTGGTAATTATTCTTTAACAATAAGATGGAAGATAGCGATTCGCTTTTTAACCATCGTATCCTCTTCTTGAGTAGTCAGCACTCATCACAGACCCATTGGCTCCCTCTCTCCGCTGCCCCTCAAACGATAGGATAACATTGTCATTCGATATTGCTCAAGTATCTAGTTGAAAAAAGGGTTTTCTGCTAATTTTTTTAAAAACTTTTCAAATGAGAAATACATACAAAAGCAGTAAAGCTGATGAAGATAGTAATCTCGCTTCAAATTTATAATAGCCTGCTATTTTTAATCCCTTTCGGGAAAAACCGTATAGAATGTGCAAGTCAAGAAAGAGTTCAACCACATTTATGACCTCCGCATTTGAATTGAAAATTGCGCCATCAAGATGCAGGTGCAGATGTGGGAACAAATAGAAATCTACAAGGGCTATGGGCTGTATGGTGATGTTGATCAAATCACATTATAGCTTGTAGAGCGTCCAGATGGTCATTGTGCCCGGATAATATCTTGATGAACGAGAAACACCTTCTTTCAGAACTCGTTTCATCGTTTTACGCGAATGGCATCACGAACTTAGCATGTTGTTGTATATTGCCCTGTTAGTAGTCTATCCACTTTTAAGGTACTCTTATTAGCTAATTCCATGACAATCTCACCATATACAGATAAGTACCTTCTTGTCTCCTAAGGCTCATCTTGCAAACAAATATGCTGATTCTCGAGAGGCTGACCACTCTTTTACGGCTGGAAGGTCGTAGTACATCCATTTTTCAATACAGGTCACAATTCTGCCCAAAATTTTCTCTTTCCTTTATCTCTGAGCAGAAGCAGTCAATTCGTCTATTCAATTCGATCACGTCAGGTAGCAATTGTTAATTCTGAGGGTGCATCGAACATATAAACATACCTCGAACAACAGTCGCCCTCCAAGTGTGAACTGTGATCTGTCATTCGATTTCTTCATACTGAGGGAATAAAATGCTCTCAAAATTCATCAACGAATGTGGAATAAACGGAACAACTTTCATGAGAGACAATGCGCGGCCGCAAGCTGCAGCAAAAACGCTCCTGCAAAAAGGGACATGTTTGATCACCTACCATACAGCTCGGATGTGGCTCTTTCCTATTTCCATCCCTTTGCTCACATGAAACGCTGGTTATGAAGGCAGAAGCTTTTCTCAGACAATAAGATGCATACCATTGTCGAGAATTAGCTGAATGCATGAGCGGAAGCCTTTTATGGCGAGGGTATTGGAAATTTGCTACCACGCTACGACAAATGCTTCAGCCGGAGTGAGGATTATATAGAGAAGTAGCTTGAAAGTGTATCTAAACAGCCCAAATAAAACAGTTTTGATTTTCACTGTCGTTTTCATTTTGAGATTGACAGGACTTTGAAAAAAAATAGTCCTCTTATCACAGTCAAGTAGATATAATTTTCAAAATTCCAATGCAAAACTCTGTTTGGGGAAATGCTAACAACCATAGAAATGACATTTGTTGCCCTGGATGTATCCCCCCTAGGAGGAAAACTTTTTTTTCAACCTGATATTTAAAATTATGTTCTGGGGTGCTATTTCCCTTGATAGCCAGACCCCTTTGGTCGTCATTAGAGGCACACTTACAGCTTAGCGGTACGTTGACGACATTCTGAAACCTGTTTTGCTACTGTTCTTTGTGCAGTACCCTTGCCTTATTTTTCAGCTAGATATTCCAGACCACATACGGCATGTGTTACTATGAACTGTCTTACAGCTTGTCAAACACTTCCTTGGCCAGCCAGATCTCTTTCCAATCGAGCATGTCTGGGATATGATGGAAAGGCGACTGCATCTACTAGGGAATGTTGATGACCTATCCCGAGAACTGGAACTAATTTGGCAAGAAATACCGCAGGAGACCATCATGGAGCTTTATAACTCTATGCCACGTAGTGTGGCAGTTTGCATCCAGGCTATAGGTTGTTCAACACCTTATTGAGCTCGTTATTTTGTAACTCTGAAATAAATCATACCATTTTTTTTTTGAAATTTTAATCATCTTCTATTCTGCACATAATTTTTTTATCCGTCAATTTTTGTCTCCACCGGACTACTCCTTCTTGATCCAACGTTTTTTTGGTTATAGAGTGTATAAAAGATCAACAATGTTGCATCTATCAACAAATATCTTCAGCCAACATTGAATTGACTATTTCCAAATTTTGTAATATGGTTAATTTTATAAAGATTTAAATTTTAATGAAAGTTGAAACCTGTTAAGGACAAATTGCTGTAATATGTATCATTATACAATTACGTCTAATGAAATAATTATTGGAATTTTGTTCAGAGTTTTGAGCTCAATTCTTTAACATGAAAAATAAACATGAAATAAACTTTCTATCAAAATACTCACTTTGTGGCGTACTATTACTTCTACCCGAATCTTGTGTCATAATATAATCGAATATAACTAATTCTAAAATTCAATAGTCTATGTAAAGACTACCAGTCAGTTCCAACTCAACTATTTATTTATCAATACTGTAATATAATGTCAAAGAATATTTCTCTCTCTTTGGGGTCCTTTGGATTAATCCACCTATTAAAATATTATTAAAATAATACGCTCTTACCAAAACCCTTCTAGTTGAGGTTACTTTTATTTACCAAATCCTCTGCTACAGTTACTGCCATTAACAACTCTTGATATTATCGATATCGTGCTAGGGATACATTCCTAGTTAATCACACTCGTCCTCTATCCTCTAAATTTCCCTTTACTTATATACCACTTCACTATCTAAATCTCTTCACTTTATTTACTGCTGCCTCTAATTAACATAATCAAGTTTCATTTTGGTTGGGAAGAAATTGTTATTTCCAGCAATAAATCTCAATTAAAGTCCCCAAGGTTATTGAAGAGAAAGTCACGAATAGCCCGACGTCACAACTTTTATTAGGAGTTTAATCTTGTTAGCTACAGAACATACATATTTTGTTAGTTATAGAACATATTTTACTATATATATATATATATATATATATATATATATATATATATATATATATATATATATATATATATATATATATATATATAATTATTTGCTTAACTCAATTTATGTTGTTAGTTAAACCATTACATATAATTGATTTGACGGTTTATTAACTTCACACTTAACACGAGGGCATTGGTGACGGACCTCATAACTTTATGCCTGTGTCAAATGACGAGAATGATACCTGAGCTGAAATCTCCCTCTACAAACTTCCACACCATGACCCCGGAAGGACTTTGTACGTAGAAAAATGTAAAATATATCAACCTCTCTACACTCCAAGTCTTTAGTAGTATCTGGAACCATTAACTGCTACAAATCCTTTCAAAAAATTAAGGCAATGATAACTTTATTTTGTTACAGGTAATCATATCACAGTATCAAGAACGTCACATGTATTGATCAAGCTTATACGATAGAAACTCCTAACACTTAGAATGTATAAAAAAAAAGGAATAGGCATGATAAATGTCCCATATTTGTATTGAAAGACACAATTTTTATATTTTATTTCCATATCAAAGGAAAAGGAACAAGATGAGAATTTCAAAACTTAATTTCTTAAAATTTTACTAGCAGTGTAACAGCTAGACAAAAGTATTCAAAATCGGTAAATGAATAGCGGCACTTCATTAAAATTATTTTGGTATGTGATGTTT
Organism: Nephila pilipes; assembly: GCA_019974015.1. Taxonomy (NCBI): domain Eukaryota; kingdom Metazoa; phylum Arthropoda; class Arachnida; order Araneae; family Nephilidae; genus Nephila; species Nephila pilipes. Next base: position 678,867 of record BMAW01070556.1, on the reverse strand, counting down.
CAGAGAAAGAGAGAGAGTCCCGATTCCAATCAACCAAAATCAGTACCACATAACAGTTCCGTCTTCTAAAAGCTCGTTATATTTCTTTAGTATGATATTAATACTAACAAATAAATTATAAAATCTTAGTTTAAATTTATCACATATTTTCTAATAACTTCGTACTATAAAGTAGGAAAAAGTATAAATAAAATTTGGTAACTAATTTTAAAAACTTGACAGTATAGAAAAACTTAGATACTTCAAACAATCTGAATCTATATCTAAAATTAAAATGTAATGAAATGAACCTTGAATAATAAATACATTTAATAAATTTAAATCAATTTGAGATTTTTGTCCACACAATGTAAATCCAGCAACGCACTCTAATTTCTTCTGGTCAAACCTGAGAAAATTGGATCAAATTGATACTATTTGAATATTAAAAATATTTTAATAGACACATTTACTATTGTTAAATTTTGAAATCTGTGTTTGTTTGATGTAGATGAATATTTTTAAAAATAAAATTAATGTATACATTGCCTAAAGAAAGATGAAACTCTCGAAAAAAAAGTACATCTTTCATTGGATTTCTTCGTAACTACGACCATTGATATTTAAAATATGACTTTATTCTTTGTCCGAAATATACAGATAAAGATAAACGTTTGACATGAATCGATTTCCAAGAAGTTTTTGTAATTGATATAAATGTTATGGCACTTGAAGACTAAACACTCCGAGCTAGGAAAAAACCGTGAACATATTTTGAGCGTAGAAAACAAGAATTAGGATTACCAACAAAAGCATTTAAACAAAAATTTGTTTAGAATAAGTCACTACTAAAATGCTCATACCTAGTTGCACTTCAGATTGTTAAAACCAAAAAGTTCTTTACTAATGGATAATGTTTAATAAAACCAGTTTTAATAGACGCTTATGTGGAAATGGTTGTATCTTCAGATGCTGATAAAATCAAACTAATTATCTTATCTAATGATACAATAAGAAGAAGAATTGAAAAAAAAAATTTCAATGAACATGGAATGCCAGTTAATACACAAGATAAAGGAATCAATTTTTTTTTTTTGCTATACAAATCAATGAATCATGCGATATTTCTAAAAAGGCCGTATTAATTTGCTACGTCAGATATACTGATTTTATTTTGGAAGAAACAGAAGAAGAATTATTGTGTTGTATGCAATTGATTTCATACACAACAAATGATGAAATTATTAAATCATTTAATTCCCATGTTACTCTTCAAAATGGCAAAACTGCGTAGATGTATATACTAATAGGGTGGATAGTATGGTTCTCAGGCATTGAGACTTTACTAAAAGGATTCAGCAAGTATCTTATTCTAATTTACTAATTGCCCACTGTAAAATCCACAGACACCATTTAACAGCAAAAAGTCTACCCACAGTATTAAATTAGATTTTAATGGAATCTGAAAAAATATTAATTTGATAAAAAAAAATAGCGATTTAAACAGTTGATTAGTTGCAATATTTTGTCAGGAGGTTGGTGCGAAGAATGAGCAATTGTTATAGTTTATAGAAGTAAGATGGCTATTACAAGACAAGATTTTAAGCACGACCTTTGAATTAAAGATGGAAGTAGAATTATTTTTAACAGAAAAAAAAAGAATCCTGTAAGAATTCATTTGTCTTATATAGAATGGATCGTAAAATTAACATATTTAAATGATATATTTTCATAATCAATTATTTAAATTCAAGTTAACAGGGAATTGTAATAATTGTGTTTCATTTATTCAATAAAATAGATGGATTTAAGAAAAAAATGGGGAGGAGGAATGAAAATTATAATAATGTTAATGTATTCAATAATAATTTTGGTTTTGCAGCAAGGTTTAAACTTATCAAAGTAAAATATAATCATTGGTCAACACTTACAATCTTTAAATCGTAGCTTCGAAAATGCTCAAATGAAAAACCACGTAAGAAATTAATTTGTGAATAACAAACCCTTTCAAACACACGATAGTAGTAAATTAAATTTAAATAACAGAGAATATGAGTCCTTCCTTGAGATTAGATAGGATAATATGTTAAAAACTAGTTTTTCAATGCTATCTACAGATAAATTTTGGATCAAAGTAAAAAATTAAGATCCATGAAGAAGCAATGAAAATGTAAGTCCCCATCGCAGCAACGGATTTATGTGCAATGGGATTTTCATCCATAACGGTAATAAAAAATAAATTTGAAAGACAGCTTTCGTTTGTTTCACGGCTCATACTTAGCTAAATTAATTTAGTTGAAATTGTAAAGTTATTTGAAGTTAATTAATGAATTTTCATATATATATATATATATATGTATAATATTATATGCCAAATAAAAATTATAGATATTTAATTCTGTATTAATTAGTGGGCTGTTTTTGTATTTTTTGTTTCTGTATACTTTGATTTAGTGATTATATTTTTATAATTTTTTGTGATTTTTCTCAAACATGTTTATTTACTTATATATAATGGTGTGATATATAATTACTTAATTTAAATCAATACATATTAAATTCTATCATTAAGAAATTAAATAATAAATTCTATCATTTTATTTCTATCGTTAAATATCAAAGTCTAATTTTTGAAACAAGTTCTATTACCAGTAATAACGTACTCTTCTTTCGTTTGAGCGATAACAGCCTCTTCTCACATAAAAAAAACAAGCAATTAAAAATAAGTTCTTATGGAAAGAAATGAAAAAGGAAATTTTAAAAGCTCTTGAAATAGAATCGATTGATGTTTTTATATCAAAACTATTTAGAAATGTTTTTACAACTATAAAAAAAAACCAATGAATCCGCAATCATATAGCACAAACAATATTCTCAAATCCAAATTATAAATTTCGATTTGTCTATTCTACTACGAAAATGTCGCAGCTTCTTAATCCGCCCTAATAATTAAAATTTTTATTTCTCTTTGGCACTCAGTTGAACTAAATAGAATTGCACTTTCGCTTAACAGCTCTTTCAGATTTTTTTCTGTTATGTTCTTTTAACTTCACCAATTTTCCCCTTATGGGTTTGTCTTTTTATTTGTTTTTCTTTGATACTTACGAATATTAAAAGATTTTGAGAATAAGCATCAATTCGCTAACGCTCGTTAATGATCTAATTTTTGGTAGTATTGATTATTTAATGGTTTTTTATTAACGTCATACTAAGAAGCAATGTTAGAGCTATTGACACTGGATCTCATAATTTTAAACATCAGTGGAGGGCGACACTTGAATTGGAATTTAACTCTTTAAGCTTCCTCACCACGCCCGCGTGAGGACTTTGATCATCTTCAGAATTAAAGTGCAGCAGCCCCATTTAACAGCAGATCATTAGAAAAATCTAAACTAGAACCCATGACTTGAGAGAAACAACGCCAACCCCGAGCTCGCCATCATGATCACTAGCCTAATTCGATCAATTTTAGTAGTAATCGAGTCGTGATTTCGTCAAAAACCCTTCATATCGAACACTGGAGTGGGCTTCATATTAAATGGACTTGAAACTCAAATTCTTAACGCAGTGTGATACTAACGTTAAGAAAATGAGGTTCGAACTTTTGTATCATCCTATTCCGAATGTACTAATCCTTACATTTTATGAATTATCTGCTCCAAAACATTACTGCGCATATTAAACAGATAACGCTAATATTAATTTTGGCAAGGAATATAGTGCTTTCGTAGCATTTAAAGAATTTAATGATAATTTATTGTACTTGTGTGTGTGTGTGTGTGTGTGTTGGTTGCATTCTCTATAACACTTGAGAACATTATAAATATTTGTATTGATATAGAATTTATTATTAAATTATTTAAAGAATTCATTTTCTCAACTAAACAGACGTTTGTTCTAAAAGACTTTTTAAATCGACTGAAACAGAATGGAATAAAATGTTACAACACATAACAACAAAGTAGCTGGCTGTTTTACCGACCATTGAGTGAATAGGACAAATTTTGTAAGTCTTAAATGGTATTTTATAAGTAAGAATTACACCACCTATATTAAGACATTATTTAGAACATGAGCTTCACGAGCTGTAAGTAAATTCGTAAAGAATGTATGTTCAATATTTCAACCAGCTTTAAATAAACTCCAGCTTACTGTTGTTGAAGTTTATTCAGTTATGATTAATGGAACCCAGTAACTGATTACGCGTTAGAAAGACTGTTATTACACTCATGGACAAAAAAATTAGCTCACCAAGAAATATTTGCGGGATCGTAACGAAACTTGGCATGAAGGTACATGTCGGGGAGATATGCAAATGATTAGAAATGCAACGTGATTGCGTATTACGTATAGCCAGTAGAGGGCGTTTAACGTCGTTTTCCGTGGAGTATAAAACAGGTAACCGAAGCTTGTTTGACGTTGCTGAATCGTTTACAAAGGAAGAGCTGAGGTAGACATACCATTACGCCGTTTTCGAAGACAATATGAGCCAATATGAGCAGCTGTCGTAGTTTGAGAGGGGGAGAATCATCGGCATGATGGAAGCTGGGTGGTCAGCTAGGCGAGTAGCTCGTCAATTAGGCCGCTCTGATTGTGTTGTGAGGATGTGTTGGGACCAGTGGATCCGAGAGAGATGTCATTTACACAAAGACCAGGCTCAGAAAGTCGAGAAGACCTCCACATCGTAAGAAATGCACTCGTACAGCCAACTGCTTCATCTTCCGCCATCTAGGCACAGGTAGCACCTTCACTAGGGCCCCCTGTGTCTTCTCGAACCATACGAAGGCGCCTGGCTGAAGGACATTTCGGATCGCGGCGCCCATTACGTGTGCTGCCTTTGACGCCCACCCATCTACGCCTTCGTTTGGAGTGGTGCCGCGCACGAGGAAACTGGCCTACAGCGGAATGGAACCAAGTCGTCTTTAGCGAAGAATCCAGATTCAATCTCAGCAGTTTTGACAATCGTGTTCGTGTGTGGAGACCCAGTGGTGAAAGCCTCAATCCTGCCTTTGCTTTACAGCGACACACTGCTCCCACAGCTGGTGTGATGGTATGGGGTGCCATTGCCTACAATACACGGTCACCCCTAGTATTGATCCGTGGCACTATGACAACCCAGCGGTATGTCCATGACATCCTGCAACCACATGTGTTGCCACTCATGCAACGGCTCCCAGGAGTCACTTTTCAACAAGACAATGCTCGGCCTCACACGGCAAGGGTGTCACAAGACTGTCTCCGCACTGTTACTGCCCTTCCTTGGCCTGCACGATCCCCAGATTTTTCTCCAATCGAGCATATCTGGGATCATTTGGGACGGCGAATTGGGCATCCCATGAGTTTGAACGAACTAGAGGCAAGGTTACAGCAAATATGGAACGAAATGTCTCAAGTTATCAGACAAAACTTGTATGCCTCAAAGCCCGATCATATCGCATCGTGCATTCGCGCTACAGGGGGTTCAACAAGGTATTAAATTCTCCTTTTTTTGCCTTTTTCTCTGAAATAAATGATCCTTTTTCTTTGATTTTCTAATCATTTACTTCTATTAAAGTAATCATTACGTATGTAAAATTTCGTTTCATTTTGACGACTCCTTCTTGGTGCGCTAATTTTTTTGACCATGAGTGTATATGGAGCAAATGCTCGTGAGGTTATCCAAAATTGTGATAACCTAGAAGCTTCAAAATAGATTAAAATGGAAACAAACATTTTATTTCATATGGCTATAAAAGATAAAATATAGAAAGAAATTTGTGTGTGTGATTTAATTTCAATGATCATAAATATAAAATTCTCTCTAACAAACTTTTACAAAACATACAAACGTTTCATGAAATCAGAGCCTTCTTAAAAAAATTTATGGGAATTATAACGGATACTGAAAGGCAATTACCATGTGATCAAAGACGGATTTGGTTTTTTTTAAAAAAATTATTCTTAACAATTTTTCGCCCCATAGGGACTTACCTTCTTTGAGACAACAGTACACCTTCCAAGAAAACATTTTGTATTTACGTAAATTTTGCATACAAATGCTTTAAAGTTAGAAAAACACCGGAGAAAAGTTTTTTAGTTTATTTATTTTTACTGTCAAAAGGGCCTTTTGTACAAATATATGCAAAAATTAAGACTTTCCGCAAAACATGGTAACTCTAAAAAAATAAATATAGTGATATTTTGTGAATTGAACAATGCAGAATCTAACATTATCCAGAGAACAGACTGTTATTTTGATAATTTAGCCTTTTTGTAGGAAGCTATGGTAGTTTGAGTTCTGAGCATTGCCATTTTTTTTAAAAGTCATTTGTAATTTTCCCTTTATTGCATTATAAAAAAAATCTTGTACTCAATATAAAACCTCAAGAATAGTCTATTCTATATAAATTGAAACACACACACACACACACACACACACACACACACACACAC
>BMAW01070556.1:642792-663330 GCA_019974015.1 Nephila pilipes | reverse complement strand
ACACACACACACACACACACACACACACACACACACACACACACACACATAATTTCAGTTCATTTGATGCGCAAAGATCTTGGATATTGTGTATGTTGAAATGATGAAAATGTATAAAAACTCATTTTTGAGCCTTTCCAGCCAGAGAAATTCATGATCAGAGTATATACTAAAAATGTGTAACTGTAAACTCAGTTTTCTAAGTAATATGCTCTAAGAATAATATTCAAACAGTTTTTAATTTTAATTTGAAATATTAAAAATACTTGGACTAAAGTTTGTTTTGAAGTTACTGCTGTTTCATAGTAGGAGTACCGGAATCTATGTTATACACAAATTGTTATTTATGAGATGTTATTTGTTTGATCATTCTTCAAAGATAACTTTCCAGTACATAAATATGACTAGGGTATAAAAACCCGCGTTAAATCCTCAAATTTCGCTACTAAAAATATCGAAACCTGTATCAAAAACAAACAAAGGAAACTTGATGTTCTTACACCGTTTTTCATATTAGTTTTAATTAAGAAATTTTTCAATCCCAAGCTTTAGTTCGAATTTATATACACTGGTGTGTGTCCAAAAACATAATTAGTAATTTTGTGAATAAGAATATAAATCGAAATAGCGGGGAACGTGATATGCAGTGTGAAATGGTTATAAAATATAAATAAAACAATGCGAAATAATAATAATCACTTTTGACGAAGAAACAGTATGAAAAGAAATCAGGTTTAAGTTTCCAATTTAAGAGAAAAACAAGTGAAATAAAGAAGGTGATACTGGAGTTTAAGGTGTGTGATGCCTCTCTGAGAGGCTAATATTAACGCTAAGCAGCAATTTCTCATACTTTCTACAGCAATGCAGCAACCCAACACACACACACACACACACACATGTATGTATGTAATGATTTAACTTTAAAACTTTAATGTAATAATTTCTCTCAATAAGGATTTAATTTTCTATTCTATCCCATTCCCTAATTCAAAAGTAAAGAGTTCGCTCTTATTTCCTGATCCTAATCCAAATTATCCTTTTATTTATTTGATCACGTGCTCATAAAATTTATCTAATCCCTTTTTCCCACGATCATAAATCTGTCAAAATAATTCCGTCTAGACTCCATGTCTTTTGTTAGATTTCCCTAGAATCACTTATCCTGTACCACGTATTCTATGACGTCTCTTATGAATTTTCCTATTATATAAGGGGATACTCTGACAAATAGAGCACTTTTTTATCATCTCTCCATTGTAAGAGATACAGCCGTAAAAACGTTCAAAACATTTTTTTTCTTCGGCCAGGCCGGCCTCCCTTGCGCAGCGTCTTCATAATGAATAACAAATAAAAATCACCAGCAGGAACTTGAATTTGATTCTCCTTCTGCATTGATTAAAAATTGTCTAAAACTACAGTTGACGAAATGATTAAATGTCCTCAAGTAAATTCATTGTATATATATATATATATATATATATATATATATATGATTTTATTATACAAATAATAAAATTTATTATAAAATAAATTTTATTATTTTTATAATAAAATTTGATTAAAATTTTAATTATAACAAATATAATTACATTTTTTTTTACTCTAATACTGTTATAAAAAATTATCTTGGGGATATTTCCAAAATACTTGAATTGATTAATTGATTTTTAACGTCGTACTTAAGAACAATAAAAGGGCTATTGGAGACGGACCTCGTAATTTTGAACCTCGGTTAAGTGTTAAGAGGTCGACACCTGAACTGGCACTTCCCTCTCCAAATTTCCACACCAAGCCAATGGAGATCTTAGGACCTCGGCAAATTTAACATACATCATCCTCGCTACACAGTGGGTCTTCCGTGATATCTGGGCTCGCAAGTTTGCTATAAGCATCGTTCGCAAGTTTGCTATAAGGACCACTAGGCTACCGTGGCCATCCGAAGTACTTAAAGGTGATATAGTTACAAAGAGCAATTTTACAAGTTTAAAATTTTCAGTCAAATATTCAAAAATTAAAAATCTTAAAAATCTTAAGAATTTGTGAGTAAAATATTAAAAAACACCATAAAATAACGAAAATTTCTGAGAAAACACGTATGTTCAAAAAAAGAATGTATCTATCTGAAAAAAAATCTATAGCTATTCTAGAAAAAATTTAAATGTGAAATACAGATGTTCAGAGATAAATTTAAACCTGAAAACTCGACATCCGAAAATATTCGCAGATTTTATCATTTGAAAGAGATAGTAATGAGCTCCTTAAGATTGTCTTTAATAATAGTTTTAAAATTAATTGGTTTGAATAGTTTGCATTAATCTTACGGACTTTGATTGGAAAGGAATTGCAAAATCATTTGCCGAAAATCATAATTTGATTGATTTATCATGAGTTTTAGGTATTATGACAAATCAATCAAAAGTGTAGAAAGTAATTTTAGTGAAAATTTTATTTCTAATTTTATTTGTTGTGAGTAGAGTTTCTTTAAGATTTTAAAACTGCTTTTATTTTACACCTACAGAAAGTGAAACGCAAATTAAGCATGTTAAATATGAAAGGACAGCTCTCAGAATTGCCGGAAGGTAATGTTACAGAAACCGGAAGTTGAGCATTTTTTCTACTTTTTCGTCATTTTTAAAATTAAAAAAATAAAGTTACACAAATACAAATTTTTGAACAAAATGCTTGAATATTTTGAAAACTCAAATGTCTTTATGTTCAATTTTCAATCGAAAATTTTGCAATTTTAATTTAAATATTTGCTGTAGTAATCTAGTGGAATTGTTATGAAATGAAAATTTGTAACAATCATAATTCAGCTTCTCTGGTTCACATATATTTTTGATGAAACTTTTTTTCTCTCTCCTTCACTTAGCATAACGTTGTTAAAATAATTTTGTAATCAATTTTATTAGTAATACATTAAGAATTTGTTACCCAAGTAAAAAAAAAAAACATTTTTAATAAGGCAGAAACTATTAAAAGACGTTACAGATAAATTGCAATTATAAATATTTCACAAAAGCTCATTATATAATTTACATTTGAGCCACAACACCACTTTAAATAAGAAAAAGTCTCATGTAAAGAAAGAAAGCAAATATGATTGAATAAGCAAGTATACTTTGAATTTTATTGTATCTAGTGTGCCTCGATAAGAAACTTGTATTTTGAGCGAGTGTGATACCTTAAAGATATTCTTAGAACTATACCCCTGAGAAAATAATTTTCTATAATATTTGAAATAAATTTTTATTTAGCGCAAATTTTCCCACACTTTCCCTTGTTTTTTCATTAAAATTACTTGATTTACAAAAATTAATGGTAGCGTCGTTTTAATTGCCAATAATTACGTGCTTTCACATCGTTGTATATCAGAACAGCTTTATATTATATGTTGCTCGACGCTTTTTGAAAAATATGGTTCCGAGAGTAATCAAATATCTCAATTACTTATATTGGAGTTTTCAATACTAAATGAAAGCATTCCGAACAATAGTTGAATTACTTTACAAGTAAATCTTAATCTTGTTTTCCTCTTTCGAGGACAAACTATTTGAAAATTTAATTTATTTCCCGCGGAAGAAAACAGAAACAGAAAAGAATTTTGCGTAGCATTAAATTTTTAAATTATTAAAATTTTTGCGTAGCATTTTTAAATTGCTGAATCAGCAATTTAAAAGGAAAAAAAATCATTTTATATAATGTTAGCATAAAATTGATTTGAAAGAAATGATTTCCTTTGAATCGAATTAGGATTATCAAAACTACAGAATTCGTCACACACACACATACTCACACGCACGCGCGTGTCATGTAAATAATTATCAATGTTAATTAGACAATATTTAACTGTACAAAATCATATATATTAAAATACAGATTAAACCTTTGAAAACAAATATTAAAAATTTAATAAAACTAAAAACCTACAAATATTATAGAAATAAATGAAAATGCAGTAAATTATTAAAATAACCATACAAATTAAAAATCATTCCAAATTAAATGCATTGAAAATATTATAATTAAAAAAAAGCTAAAGTTTACTGAAATACAAATTATACTTAATAATTTTAATAAAAAATGAATGAAACATAAAAATGGAGACTATATGCTACAAACACTCTCTCATAATTTGGAATCAGAAATGAGTGTTTAAACCAGTTTTACGGATCCAACGATCACACTTAAATAATTGCATTATCAATTAAGGTATAAATCAAGAATAATAAAAATTTCAGAAACGAATATAATTTCAAATATAATAAGTTAATAAACATATTAAAACAAAAGTAAATAACCATAAACTTAAAAGTAATCTAAAGACATTGTGTGATACACACTTAAAAAATTATTTTAAATCCTATTAAATTATAACTTTTATTTCTTATAATGTTATAGTGCTCATCTCTATCATATATATATAATTGAATATCATTTTGAACTTACTGTGCTGGTGGCCATCTGTTTTTATTCAAGTATGCTTGATTGTCTGGGTGAAGGCAACGAATTAATTTTGGAGAGTTGAGAGATATATCTTGATATTGAATAATAATATAATACTGACACCATTCAGCGAGCTGATCGGCATTATGAACCTATAAACACAAAATAAATGTATGGAGTATTTTAGATATGGATACTTTTTTAAAATAAGGTTCAAAGTTGTCCCTCCAATAATACAATACTCATATAAAGGATCTTATTGAGAGTCATTAAAGCTTCTCAGAAATATTTTTAAAAAATATAAATTTTGAATTTTATTTCTCAGAAATTGAAAAAAAATCCCTGTTTAATGAAGTAATCTGCTCGAAAATAACTTTTGATACGTTCTACTACTGTGATCATTAAGAGGAAGATTATTCTCGTAAAGTAAAAGTATAAAAGAGGTTAAGCTACTTAACCCTTGCAAGTTAATAAGTTATTTATGTTCTCTAATTTTTAATTGTGCCACCAAAACTAGTATTTTATTTCATCTCTTTATATCTTAGAGATACAAATAATTTGTTGTAAAAACTAATTAAAATGTAACATATATAACGATTCCTTGTCTATTCTCGAGGGGTACTACATTATTTCCTTTATAATTATATTTCAAAATGTACATTTCTTAGTTCATCAGTATTAATTTTATAAACCACTCTTAATTGAGTTTCAATATGATCGTGAATATAAGAAAGTTCTTAATTTCATTTATAATTTTTTCTAAATAATGAATTGGTTTGGTTTTATTGACGTCACACTAGAAGCAACACGAGGGCTTTTGGCGACGGACTTCGTAATTTTGAGCCTCGGTAGAGTGACGAGGACGACATCAGACACCTTGCACCCCCTCTCCTTACTTTCACACTACGCCAACGGGAGCACTTAAGGCCCCGACAGATTTAACGTGCATCGGCCCGGGGTACACGACGGGTCTTAAGTGGCCAAGGCTCGAACCTGTGACTTAACTAAAACCGCCGAACGAGTCCGAAACCATGATCACTAGGTTACCACTGACTCTAAATAATGAAACATAACAATAAAAGGGTACAAAATTCTCCTATCAAAATTTCACTTTAAATTCCACGAAACATAATGTAAATCATTCATAAATATAACGTTAAAAAGAAGACTTAGAAATAAAAATTTATTAAATGATATTAACACAGTTTACATTCTGAAATACAAGAAGGCCATATTTTTAAAAGCAATCATATTGTACATACAATTTTTTTTACTGTTAGAAATTTTGGAATTATAAAATCTATCACAAAATACTCGAAGATGGAAATAAACATAATGTTTCCTTTATAAAATGTTACCTGACAAGGTTCTAATAGTTTGAAGACTTGTTCATTTAAGCTTATTCCCTTTGCTTTCAATGCGGACAGCTTTTGTACAACATTCAATTCAACGAGTGAAATCAAACGTGGCAAACATAATCTATTTGCAAGCTCAATTACTGGTAAACAGTTCTCTATTCTTAAATTTTCGTCAATGCAATCCGTGTACAAATAGTGAAGAAAAATGTCGAATGCCTCCTTTGTTACTCCAGGGAATGGAATCTAAAGTATTTAGAAATAAATTAATTAGATATAAAGAATGCCTTAATTTACTAAATTAATAAGTTATGATGAATGGCTTATATCATTAAAATTTGTCGTGAATTTACTAGTTATAAACTTTGATAATTATTTAATAATGTTGCAAAAAAACCTTAATTTTTTTGCCTATTAAATATAAATGTTTTACGATCATTTACATATCATTAAATGAAATTAGTCTGGTAGCACAGCCGCGCGAAAGTTTATTATGCTCAAATACGCATTGATAGAAAATTATAATTTTAAAAGAGTAGGAGAACATAAATTTTAGGGATTTTATTTTAGGAAGAAACAGTATTACATAGTATAAAGTTATTTATTCTTTTTGTGGTTACCGAAACTACTTGAAAATTAAAACGCTATTCAGAGGGGAGGGAGGAAATTCATATTTTATATGATTTTTATAAGAAAATTGATGAAAAATGATGATTTATATACTTTTTATAAGAAAAATTAATTCTTTATTTGAAACGCTCAGCGTTTCCCGCCTGCAGATAAATTTTGTAAATTTTCTATTTTGAACACGAGACAAATTTATTTTTAGTATTTTTATTTCATGTTTTGTAAAAAGATTGTAGGCTGTATGGTTGTTCCATGTAGAACTCACAGTAACCCCTAAATGTTTTGAACTAAGCTCTTCATTATAATATAGTCACAATTTTCCCAGTAAATACATATTTGATTTAAAATTTAAAGTGAAAATCATTTGAAGATCAGATTCCAGGAAAAAAATTACATGCATTTTCCCCAAAAATGTGCGATTTCTTGTACGAAAATTCACACCCACACATTATGTCACCAGTAATTTGAATGTCTATAAAGGGGTTCTACCGAGTGTTTCCCTTCAACTAACAATGTGGGACTTTAATATGATGTTGTTGAATTGAAAATATTTCCCAATGGAGGAAACGTGACTTACGTAGTTTAGGTTGGAATTCGAGAAGTGAAATGAAAAGATGTGATAAATTGCCTTTATAAGCAACGAAAAACTTAATGCTATGAAAATTTGTTTTAGAGAGAGTGAGACGAAGATATGAATAAAGCCAGAGTGATTGTATTGGCATGAAGGGATAATTGGATGCATATACCATCTTCAATTAGCTCGGATCAGAAAGTCGCACAAATTCAGGGCAGCTCAATATTTAAAATAAATTTTTACTGTTATAGATATAAAGCACTATGAAATAAGAATATCACTATGACGCAAGAGCTAAAGTATCAAATTAATAGTTGAAGCGCAAATGAAAAATGCTACGGAATGTCTCACAATGTTATTAAATCAGACTTGAACACAGTTAAGAAAAATAACTGTCGAGTATCCTCTTGGATGATTATAAGATGTCTTCCGTTGGTTCTGGACGAACTCAGCTGGTCTAGGCGTCAATGGAGAGAAGTGAATCCATAGAGGTCAAGGAGAGGAGTAGGACAGTAGACGGAGTCATCAGGACGGTACGCGGATAGATAAAGCAAGTACTCCTAGTATCCTCTTCTGCTGTTGCTTCGCTAGCGCTATTGTTGTTTGCGTGTTCATCTGATAGTTGTAAAGGTATAAATACTAGTTCTACATATGCGCACACAGAATTCCCACACTGCATAACTGTGCACATGCAGATGTTAGTTGTTCTGAAGTGCACCCTAAATGGCAAGACGAGAATGTGCAATTGGTGAAGATACAAGTGGTGGAAAAATGGTCGCCATAGACAAGTGTAAGGAGTTATCAGATCATAATCTGGAAAGAGCTGCATAATGTCAGTGAATAAGACCTTAATCTCTCAGTCAACTGGTTCGGCACAGGTAAGTACTTAGTTAATATATTAAACGTTTGTTTTTGATGCGTATATACACAGATATTATAGGCTAAGGATTGACTTTGAATATTCACAGACCGGAGTCAAATAATTTAGTTAACATCATTTTGTGGCTTTCTATTTATTTCACTAGTGATTAGTGACAGTTTTTAATAAGATGAATAATGTCAGGAGAAAGAAGTAATACCTGGGAGTTACAAGCCTTTTTCTAAAATTGTTTACCAAATATATGATACTTATAAGCAAGTCTTCATTAACAAATTTTATTCGCATTTAGTATCCAACTTACAATTTCTGCTGTACTTTCTCGAAAGTCTCCACCAAACATGGCTCTCATAACAGCACACCGAGCCATTAGAATAGAACGATGAGCATAGCATTTTCCATCATCTACTTTAAATATTACATCTATAAGATACAAAATATAATTATTTTGATTTATTAATTCCATATTTAAAAAAAAAAACATATATTTTCAGAACAGAATATATCAGTCGAACAGTAGTAAAAATAATTCAGTATTATTAAATAATTAAGTATAAGTTAAGTATATTACAAATAAATTTAAATCCCAAAAATTACTAATATATCGGTAAAAAGAGTTTATTTAAATTACCAATAACAACATTTTTTAAGTGTTTTAAAATAAAAAAAGAAAATACTTTGAGCTTAAATAATTTTTCTACTCGAATGGCTAATAAAATACTGAATGATAATAATGTGTTAACGCTTAACATAAATTATTAATGTTACTACTAACCTCAGGGACCTTTATCAATTTGGATTTCATAAAATTTCAATTTCTTCCCAAACAAAATGAAACACTATTAGGTAAATTAGATGATGATAAAAGTGAAATGAAGTGAATTAGAGATAATGTTATATTAATGAAATATAATTAATGGAAAATAAAGGGAGATAGAGAATAAGGACTTGCTGTGAGAATAGTAATTCGGTTTGAAATTCTTCTATTAGTTTTGTGGATTGAAAAGAGTTCTACTCAGAATATTACGCTACGCAGTTACAATTGATGAGAGTTGTTAAATTAAGAACGATTGAATTAGTAAGGTAACATTTCTTATTCAAATCACAAATTTGGATTGTGAGTCAGGTTGGGATCCTAGAGAGCTTTAGCTATTTTACAGTAACAATGAATAAGGAATTCTGCTTTGTTCTTGCGTGTCTTCAGTTGTAATTTGGTTATTATTGCTTAATATAAATTAATAAGATATGGCACAAGAACCAAGTAATGAAGGGCAGACGACGCACAGTTATGTGAAAACTCATCAGATGTAGAATATAGTTATGAGCTCTTACCAACAAAAAGCTGTTCATTTAGACAAATCTTCTTCAAATTCGATATCAATTTTTTATAAAACTCATCTCTTAAAGCATGCTTTTCATCTAAATTATTTTTTCCTATGTTGTTTACTAAAACCTGTAATGAAGAAAAATGAAATGGTAAATTTTAAATCTGAATAATAAATAAATTTTAAATGGTAATATAGCTTTAATATAGTAATTTCTAACCAATGCATAAATAATTCTTTATATTTTTCAAGAACTTGACGAAAAATGAGGGGATTTAATTCTATATTGTTCCTCACATAAATTAATACAATATAATTTCAAATTTTATTACTTCTAAAACATTTATATATATATACGATAGATTTAGCAGTGTTTTTTTAAGACAATTGCAATGTTTTCAATATGTAAATAATTTAATGATTAGATCACACACACACATGCACTTGTGGGTAAAATTAAGAGAATTTTCAAATCATGTTTATTTTTACAAAAATTATTGAATTCCGCATAATTATGCCACCGAAAACGAATATGTTTAAGAATGCGAATACGTAAGCGCATATGTACGTGTCTGCGGAACTGTGGCTGTGGAGGGGATATAAGCATACGAGGGTTGTCGGTGATTTGTGTACTCATACCCCTTCACGATATTCGCTGTATTTCTCGCAAGAATTAGGTACATTTTATTAGGTATCAGGTAAAATGAGTAGCTACGTACGTATAAACGACACAATGAGATGAAGAATTGCTGGTAGATAGGAGGCAGATCAGTCACAAGCGCAAGTGGTTACAGAGGACAATGTAACACCCATTGTCGTCTGCAATTTGTGGAAAACAGTTTCAAGGCACTGTATTTATATCGAGAAGACCTGGACAAGATAGATCAAGATCCACAACGACGAATGAGGATTGATATTTGGCACTTTCAGCCCATCGACACAGGACTATTTCAGCTTATCAGCTTTCACGTGAATTGTATGCTTCTTTTGAAACCCGAGTATCACGATCTACATTTGTCAGAAAGCTCTATATTAGAGGGTTATATGCCAGTGGAAAAGCCGCTGTTTGCGCCTCTTTATGCAGCACACTAGAAAAGGCGTTCAGCGCGATGCAACCAAGACGCACCTTGGACAAGACTTCAGTGAAGCACCTTGCTTTTTGCAGATGAGTCTAAATTCAGTCTGTACACTGATTCTCGGCGTACCTGCATCTGAAAAGAATCTGAGACACAATATCTCCATCATCAGAGGAAAAAGATCATTACGGTAGTGGAATTGTAATGGTTTGGGTAGGCATTATGTTAGACGGCCGCTCATCCATGCATGTGTTTGACAAAAGCTCTCTGACTGATATGAAGTTATAAGAGGAGATCGGAGAACCCTATGTTCGACTTTTCATAGTCCTGAGTGCCTGTTAAAGCACGACAATGCCTGTCCACATTGAGCGCAGGTGGTCGACGATTAGCTGGAAAGTGAAGAGATTTACACTATGGATATTGATGTGGCCAGCCACATCTCCCGAACTTAACTAAATAGAGCATGTTTGAGATGCTCCGGGGAGAACAATTGTATCTTGCCATACGATCGAAGAACTACTGCTAAACTAAAAACTACCATGCTGCAGGAGTGTTTTTTTGTTTTGTTTAATATATGGGTTTTTCTATTTCTATATGATTTACTCTTTTCCCATTAGTTTTCCATTTTTTATCACTAAAGATTTGTATATTTTGATGTTAATCTTTTTGCTTCTTTACTTCTTTTCTTTCAATTATATTCTTTTTCTTATTAATTTGGTGATATAATTTTCGGTTTTATCTACTTTTTGAAATTAAAAAAATACGTTAATTTTTATTCAATAATCTAAAAAAATTATGTGTAGGCAATCATTGTAATTTTAAGGAATTTAATTTAGTAAGTGTTGTCTGTATGATTTTTAAATACTCTTCAACTCTTTTATTATTTTTAATGAAAATCATTTTAATATATATATATATATATATATATATATATATATATATATATATATATGTACAGAATGTCCCAGAACTTCGTGTACACACTTGGAGGGGAGGTTGAGAACATTGTTAGGAACCATAATTACATAGGAAAGCATGGGCGGAAATCAATAAGTAGCTCTGTACCCGAACCCTCACGGCCGGCGAATGTAGCTTTCTCACTATAGAAACCGACTGCATGGTATAAATATGAATCGTTGCACAATCATCGAGTTGGCGGATATCCACTTCGTTCATGACCTAGCCAAATGAAATGGATGCGCATCTGTTCGGTTGCATCGGGAAAAATTCCCAATGGGTCGAAAAATATCCAAATCATCAAATGTTCACCGAGAAACATCAGAAGCTTCAGGAACGGAAATCATTCACAGCAACGATGCTAGATACCGGGTAGCCGCGAATATCATAAGCGTATGGGTCTGTTGCATACTGTGGGCCGAAATCTCGGAACTAGTGTACGGGTGCTTGCCCTTGCCATAGGAATGTCTCGATCAATTATCTGGTGTGTTCTAAATTCCTTTCATCTTCAGAGAGTTCAATTACTGCAGCCGGATGATCACGCACGACGTGTCGTATTTACTCATTGGTTTCTTCACCTGAGAGTGGGCGACCCGCAGTTTTCCAGTTCTGTGATGTTTAATGATAAAGCAATCTTTTCACGCGAAGGGGTGTGCAATATGCACAATGCGCACCCGCGGACCTTTAACAACCCACATGGAAAACGATCGCGAGCCGCACAACTGTTAATGTGTGGGTGGAAATCACGGCAGACAGTTTAGTCGCGTCTTATACTTTACCATCTCGAATGGACGCTCGTAAGTTTCTCGTCTTTCTTCAGAATGTTCATTCGGAAATGCTTAAAAATATCCTCGCACATGTTCAACACGGAATGTGGTTTCAACATGATGGGGCGCAATCTGAGATGCGTTCAAAAACATTTAGACCAGAATTAAGAAACAACTGGATTGGGCCTGGCGGTCCCGTAGCATGGTCCCCAGATCACCTGATTAATTTCTTCATGATTATTTTTTCATAGGTGCATGAAGAGCATATGTACGACACGTCCATAAATTCTGAAATGTGTGTGGACCAGGAGTCACGAATCTCCATAGCTGCTGGTACGATCCACTAAACACCAGGTATCCTCAAAATGTTCGCCAATCCACGTCGCGTAGATATCATGCGTGCATTCATGTTCATGCAATTTCGAACACATTCTGTGATGCATGTAAATCATGAATTGTATTCTTTTGTTGTGTAGTAAAGCGTTTTATAAGACTTTCTGCATTGTGGATCTCGTGATAAAGCGACAAAAAGACTCTTTTTGTGTCACTTTATCGCATGAAGGTGATGTTTCAACACATGATTTCCTATTAATTCCTATATTCCGGACCTTGGTTACACACACACACACGTCAAAAATTATATATATATATATATATATATATATAAATTTGATGTAAAATTTTAAAATCTTGCAGTTTTAATTAAGTTTTTTATGGGTGAATCTGCTCTCCCCATTTATTTTCACTAAACGACATCAAGTTTCTTGAGGAATAGGTAAGTTTTGTCCTTTTTTGATACTCATTAGCAGGTGTATTCATATTTGTTTTATTTTATTAAGGTAATATCCAAGATTGTATCCAGTAAAAGTTGATAGTGGATCCAATAAACTATTTAAACCATCAATCTAGTTCTAAGTTTGAATCAGCCACTTGAATTACTGTGGTATCCATTTTGATTTCGGGCAATCTTAATTTTTTTTCCTGTACAATAACGGAATTACTCATATATCTTTTCATCATGGCTATGATTTTCCACTTAATAATACAATTTTTATTTTATTTATCTTACATACCCACACGCACACACATATATATACAATTTCAATACTGTCTGTAACGACGCCAGGGAAGGTTTTGTCGGCCCTTTGGGAATTTTTTCGCAACAGCTATTCTGCCCTCACCTTTTTTTTTTTTTTTTTTTTTTTTTTAAAGCACTTATAAGAGAAGTTACGGCAGGGAATTTTTCTTCCTGTTCAGAAGAAACATCGCAGAAACTGTTGTGATGATGAAAACAGCTCACAAAGAGGACGCTTTGGGAAACAATTGAACAAGTGGTTTTCTCGTTCCCAAACTCGTTCCTGTTCGTTTCTATGTTGATCGATGACAAAGCTCCTTCTAAACATCGGTCAACTGAGGGAACAACCCAAAATGTAGAGAAAATTTACAAACTTGTTCTTGAAGACCGACAATGACCATTGAATATACTGGATTGATTATTTATAAACGTCACAACTAGATGTTATACGAGGGCTATTGGGGATTGACCTCATAATTTTGAAACTCGGTCAAGTGACGAGGACGACACCTGAGTTGACATCCCCTCCAAACTTCCTCAACACGTCAACGGGAAGATTTGGAGCTCCGACTGATTTAACGTGCATTAGTTCAGCGACACGAAGCGTCTTTCACGGCAACAGTATTCAATACTACGACTCGAGGAAAATAACACCAGCCGCGAGCTCGTAACCATAACTACTCGTCTACGGCGGCCTTCTATTGAACATAAGGAAGAGTTAACCTGATTGTCTTGTAGTTTGGTTCAGCGAATTATAACAAAAGATTTATGAATGAGAATGGTAACTTTGCCTCAGGTTTTGACTAACGAGCAAAAAGTGTCGTCACACTTTACAAGTTTTTGTCCCAAAACGGCTCGACTCTCTTGCTCGTACTCCGAGAATCTTACTTGGCCTAGCTTCGTGCGATTTCTTCTTGTTTTCGCACATGAAGAGAAGAATGAAACGACACCAATATTACGACGTAGAAGTGGTCAAGGAAAAATGAAGGAGGTGCTCTTAACCATCATAGCAGATTGATGTAAAATATATATCCCACAACTGAATCACCGATAGGACAAATCTATTAAGTATAACGAAGAGTACTTTGAAGGTAATAAAACAGTTTTATAAAAAATTAAAATGCATAGCTGTTAAAACCTTTTCGGTTCCTTCGTATAATAAACTTTTTTCAATTATGTTACGACCAGCAATTTAACAATATTTAACTAGATGTAATTTTAAAAAGATTCATCTTTGCATGAAAATAATTTAAAAAGTACTATTCAGTTAATATGTTTTAGAATTATTTCATTACAAAAGACCCTTTTCTCCAGTTTAATAGTTTTTCTATCAGAAAAATGTTTCATTTTACGTATTTGATAACGTAATTAAAACATTAAATGTTTGAACTCTTTTATTACTGAGAATATCAAAATTGATTAAAATCAAAATTGTTCAAGGAAATTACAGAAAATTGAAGATTTGAAAAATGTGTTACAATAAAAGTTTTCTGTTCGTCATTAAAAATATTGATTTTTTAGTGAGCTTTTCGTTTTCGTATAGAACACATACAGAAAATTGCAAAATCAATGACGTTTAATTTAACTATATAAAACAAATTTATTTACTTAAGGAATTAATGGAAGCTTTGAAAAATTTTTGCATTTTTAAAAACTTTTTAGGTTATTAAACTGAAAAAAAATTCTGAGATTATTCAATTATAAGTTTAATCTCAAGTGTTTTTTATGTATCTAATCCGAACTTCACACTTAAAAAAGAGCAAATTAAAAATAAGTTTGTAATTAGTAATGGAAATTACCTTGAGCTCTACGATATCTGCAAAATTTGTAGCTGTTTTAAGGTCCTCCTTGATTTCGTTGGTAATAATGCTTAAATCGCCAGTGTATAGAAATCTGTAATTTGCAAAATAAATTTATGAATTTTTCTTTGGATTTTTGTAAAAGTGCATAACATATAAATATTAAAGAGCAATACGTTAATTTATAATTATTCTTAAAAATAAAAATTAAATTGTTAAATTAAAATTGCACTTTTAAACGTATAAGAAAGAAATATAAAGGGATAGAAGATAAATTTATCGCGATATGAATGACAACATGCAGAATTCTGTAAGCTATCGTAGTGAACAGAACTTGAAATTTTCGAATTGGAACGCAAAAATGTGACGTATAAAAAAGAATGAACATATTGTCAAAAGAAAAAATAATGGCGTGTTTTATTTAAAAATATGATTCTACATTATAATAAGCTGTAAAATGATTTTTGATATTTACTGCGAACATGCTCTGTTGGAGCTTACCTTTTTTTTACGAGGGTCATTCAGAAAGTTCTTTGAAAATCTAAGAGATGGCGCTTGTAGCATCGAAAATGTTTTGTTTTTAGTAAGCATCTTGACTCACTAGACAGATATCTAAGTCTCAGTTATTCGTATTTGTGATCATGACGCGCCTTTCGCACCTCAAAAAATCTTCGTCATAACTTTTCCGGTAAATGAGATAATCCTTGCATTCTTTGAACTTGATTCATTGGGAGCAACCCATTATTTTGATTTTTGCTTGGTTTCTGGTGCATAACGATGAATCGTTTTATCAATGACGCTGACAACTCAACGCCAAATGACGACGACAACTCGACGTGGCCTCAATCAAATTTTGATTTGGCAGCAAATGTCTACCAAATCAAAACTGATGTATGAATCAATGACAAATTTGTTTCGACTCCGTTTAACAGATGGAAGCATTCAATGGTAACAACAACTTATCATTTTGATGCCATCTGTCTTCAAATATTTTTTGAACCACTCATGTAGGTAAGTGCAGGAATTATGATCCTGAGGTATCCTAGTGATCTTTTTCTTTCCCATGGGGTTTACTGTCTTTGATAAACACTGGTGCCCACCCTCGGAATACCTTTATGATCCTTCTCTAATTTCGACCCTTCTTCTTGTAAACCAATTTTTACTTCCTCTCCCTTTTTTTTAAACGTCTATATCATAGATTCCCCATTGCTTGGATCATAACTATAAGTGGGATTTGGCTCTTTGGACATGAAGCCGAACTTTCTTACTTTCTTTGAGCTGGGAATATGAACTATGAAAAAACTAATTCCTCTAAGATAAAGGGATGCTAATTTCAATAGTTTACTACGAGTCTTTTATGTAGTATTTATCGTTCAACTGAGAAATGAATGAAACTAGATATGTCAATAAGGAACAAAATAACTTAATAAGTGGCAACCTAAATAAAATTTAAATACTTCAATAATTAGAAGGGTTTTAATTGTTAATCGCAATTTATAATGTACTTGAATGTGTTAAAAATTGTTTTTCTTCTCTTTTTATTAATTTGCAATAGAATATCTTTGTATAAATTTAGGTTTATATAAAAAAAGAAACATGTTAAAAATTGTATTATTATTAACAGGGGTTCTGTCTTATATATATATATATATATATATATATATATATATATATATATATATAAGTTGAATAAATTGTAGCCTTTTATGTTTTTCATTATTCTAGTAGAGTAATCATTTCTTATTTCGAAATGGTCGTAAACCGCATTGTTTGTTTAAAGGAAGAAATAAATGTAATTAAAGAACATTTGGTAATAGAATAAAGTTATGTTAAAACAGTAGCAATGTTATTTTACTGTTAAGCTACCCTACATATCATTTTCCCTACATTTTACCCTGTATATATAAAAATGTCAGAGCCTTTGGTCTTGTCATTCATTAAAGCAGGACCACAAAGTTTGAACTTAGTGGTCCTTCAACTTTTGAACTATTTATTGATACATATCTAATAACAATTGCAAGCCTACCCATACTATTTACATTGGTACTTTCATCGAGTGCAGTGCTAATTACGTCACTAAATAACAAATCATTTTAATTTGTTCAATATTTTCAGCGATATCTTCGATGCGAGGCTGAACTGCTCTATCTGACAATGATACTTCTTTAATTATCTGAATAATTATTTTTTGTATTTGCAAGGCCATTAAATAAAAGTGTGGAACAATTTATGAATGCGTTTTTCGAAAATTCGCTATCTGTATACGTTTTTCCGTTGGTATCAAATGCTAAGAGCTGCAACAAAGCTGTCAGATGTAACGTGATTGAGGCTGGTAAAATTGAATAACAATTTATTTCGTTTCCCAAAATTTAACGCACGTTTAGCAATGCATTTAGATTTTTTATTTGGCATTTCACTCATATTTTTATGTTTTGAAGATAAGTTCTATCATATCTATCTATAAGATATCGTAAGTTCTGACGATAATTACATCTGTGCATAAAGTACATATCAATTTGTCACCATTTTCGATACATCCATACTTTTGCTTGTCTATGGTAATAATTTGGTTTCAATAATGATAATTATTTCACAGCGTAACTATAATTGCGTCACTGTTCTTGGGCTACTGAACAAGTGATACAACTGAGAGTGAACTGAGAGAACGACACTGGTATTACCAGATGTCCGTCAAGGAATTATAGAACGGCGAAGTCAATCTTATCTATTTCTCCTTGAAATTATGTTGCGATTTTGTTTTTTGAAAATAATAATGCATGTCCGTTACAGCAACTTCGTAATCAAACAAAAATATTATTGTTATTACTTGTTTTCAGTTTACATCTTTTTATGTATTCTTCAAGAGTTCGTTTCATATTTTTTATTTTTTGTAATTTATTTTTATATATTATACTTTGTTTTCGGAATTCAAGTGGGTCACTTGCAATTATGAAACGGACCACTCGGTGACCCATGGGTCATAGGTTGCCGAGGCCTGGTGTATGTCGTGGAATATTGCGCACATGGTGTACTTTGCTATCTGTAAGGTCAGAGTGGTCGAAAATCGTAAGGATTCAAGTCTGGGTATCCGGAGGGCCAAGCTGTGGGAAAATGACAGCTGATGATTCTGTCGTCAGTAAATTGGCCGCGAATCATCCATTTCACACATCGGGCTTTAAGTACAGGAGCAACATTTTTATGAACAGTGTCACGGGTAATCAACAGTTTCTTCTGGATACCGTACACAAGTGCTGCTCACGAGATGTGACATCTTGTATTCCTCCGCTCGTTTCGCTACAACATCCTCTACTTGTCCTGCAACAAACTTTAGTCCTTTTCTAGGATGAATGGCCAATGAACTCTTTGCTTCAAATTTCGTGATCATGTTTCTTAGCCTTTGGCTAGAGAGTAGGCATGTCCTCAATTTCTTCAAGGACAGAAATTTTCGCAAAGCTTCGGTTACGGAGACACTGTTTTGATAAAACAATTTCATCAGCAAAGCATGTGTTTCTGAATAGTTCAACGTCCTTTTCATTGCATTGAGAAAGGTATAATTTCGGCTTATCGCTGCTATATATAGCCAGTCTTTCTGCTAGATCATGCGGCTACTATGGTTACGATATTTGCGTAGCGCATTCTAGTGGTGGTTTTTGGATGTAACTTTTTTATACTGGATAAATTTCTCCTTATGTCATCCTTCAAATTTCTTGAAATTTTGCTGAATAGCTTTTGTTACAGACTGCTCGCAAATTTCAAGTTTAATTATAGGTATAACTGGTATTATTTAATATGTTTTCTCTCACTCATATTTTTATGACAAAATAACGATCTGAAATTTGTCACCATTTTTTAGTTTAACAATAGTTGTCGGAATTACAAACTCATACACATTTTGTCAGTGATTCTTATGAACTTATATAAACGTTATAGCCTTTTGTTCTTTTTATTCACATACAATCCTCAAAAGTGAAGTTGCAAAACCAAGAAATAATGCACGTAGCGTCATGCAAATTTCAGGAGCGACAGTGGTGAGATGGATATGCAAGTGATTAAATTTGTGCACGCGTCTGATCCCATGATACTCATATTCGGGCTATAAAGGCCTGCAGCTTTCCTTTCTCATAAACAGCATTTAAGGTTTTGTGTAGCATTTGCGACTTTCGAAGAAGCGTAAAAAATACTCCTGAGACGTCGGCGAGCTTAATACCATCAGATAACGACCGGGGAACGTGACCATATTGTCGAACTCCATCAACTGGGTTTGTCGCTGTGCACAGTAGCAATCCAACGTTGTGTCACACGATGGATTTAGTAAGGTTTACGAGCACGCCGAAGAGGAAGTGGTGCACACAGGTGCACATCAGAGCGCACAGGATGGAGTATTAGCCAGTTGACTATTCAAGACTCTTTCTCTACGGCACGTGATATTCGAAGCCAGTTGCATCCAGGAGCAGATGGATCTGTGTCCACTCAAACCATACGCAACAGATTGCATGAAGTACAGTTACTTGCACGGGTACCAGGAGCAGGAGTACCGTTGACCACTCAACACAGAGCTAGACGCCTGGCGTGGTGTCATCGTCATCGTACCTGGACCATCGAAGGGCATCGAGTATTAATCACGGATGAATCTCGTTTCTGTCTGCGGAGAAATGACGTCCAATGTGGAGCATCGACGGGTATGGCAGCTACCCGAAGAACGCTACGAAATAACCCATTTCGCCGAGCGTCAAACCGATCTTACACCAAGCATAATGGTTTGGGGATGGCAAAAAGTTTCAGTACTGGACGTCTCTGGAACACACTGATGGCAGTTTGACAACGGACCGCTACGTCACACAAGTTGTGGAAGCTGTTATTGTTCCCTTGCTGCAGAGTGCACCCAACGCTGTATTCCAACAAGACAATGCCAGGCCGCATGTCGCACGATGAACTCTTAACAACTTGACTGGATGTGATGTCCTTTCCCGGCTGGAAAACTCTCCAGATCTGATTCCCATCGAGCACCACTAGACGTGACACGAACCGAGGACTACTACAGCAAACCATGGATGATCTGCGCACAGCAGTGGATATGACGTAGCAACGGTTACCTCAGGAAATCATCAATGGACTAATTTATCAAATGCCTCGCCGGATTGAGGCCTGTATAGTTGCCCAAGGTGGGCAGATTAGATACTGAATAAACTGGTTTATAATGGTTTTATTTGTCTTTTTTTAATCAATTGCATAGCCACCTCACCACTATCGCGCATGAAATTTGCATGACGTTAAGTGCATTATTTCTTGGTGTTACAATTTCACTTTTTAGGAGTGTATAAATTCAAACATTGTAACAGAAATATTTTTAAGAAATCAGCTTCATTATTCAACTTACCTCAAGAAACAATGCACTGACATAGATGATAGTCTTACGAATGTTGGCAAAGTGACCTTTTAAAAGAAAGATAGGCACACTTAGATCAAATACAAGCATGCACAAAAAAAAAAAAAAGATGCATTGTAGTTGATGACAAAATTAAATATTTTTTGTTATTACAAGTAAAGGGAACATGCAAAATCTGCTAAAACATTTTAAAACAATTTAAAGCATTATAAAACATGTTTAACTATGAATAGTTTTCTAAAGATGTCTTTTACAATGATTCTTCCTCTCTGAA